>JAUMHG010000050.1:13002116-13040803 GCA_032359395.1 Enteromius anoplus
ACCAAGGATCTATTAAATGAACAAAAAAGTCACAGCATAGATTTACATTTTAGAACTGTTTTATATTTGGTAAAAAATTATGTTGGTTTTACATGTTATTCATCAAAAGGACCAAAAAAAAAACAACAAAAAAAAGATTCCAAAAATATATATTTGGCTGCACAAGTGTTTCCAACATTGATAATTCTAGTAATAAATCATCATATTAGAATGATTTGTGAAAGGATCGCGTGACACTGAAGACTGGAGTAATGCTGCTCTGTATCACAGGAATAAATTACATTTTAAAATATATTCACACAGAAAACAGTTATTTTAAATTGAAATAATATTTCACTATACTACAGTTTTTTCTGGATTTTTAATCAAATAAATGCAGCCTTGATGAGCAGAAGAAACATCTTTAAAAAACATTAAATATCTTACTGACCCCAAATTTATGAACGGTTGTGTATATATTTTTTATATATTACTGTTTTTCTTTATTTCTGATTATATGAATTCAACCTTTGTGAGCATATAACACTTCTAAAAACATTAGTAAAACTGTGATATTTTATTTCTAATTTACATACATAAACTCAAACTTACCTTCTCGGTGCTCTTATGACTTCCTACGACACACTAAGAAGCGGCTACATGACTTATGGAAAAGCAAAACAGATATTTCCGCCTCAATATTAATGCACATTCTTCATAAATCCTTTTAAACTGTTTCTCTCAATATTCACAGTGGCAGAAGATAGGTATGTACATTGTAAGTGTGTGTGTGTGTACGCAGCTGTGTTGGTGTGAGGCTTCATGCTCCAGCCTGTTTCCATGACACTGAGCTTTAAAGACTTACAAAAGCCTGAATTCTTTGACATCAGAGTAAATTGAGTCTGCTGCTTACAGCCTTATTCCCGCCAGCTCTAACTGCAGACCTTCTTGCCCTTCCACGGCTGCTGGACTTTCCAAACAGGTATACGATTGCCAGAAACAGGAAGCTACATATTGTCTGCTTAATTTCCTGCCTCACTCCAGACCATCTCCTCAAGTGATCAGAGGGCCAAAGTCAATGGCCTTTTTCAGCAGCCTTTTTGGGTCGAAGAGCTTTCGGCCATTCATTTGCTTCATCTTTAATAGGCCATGAATCAAAACAGCTTGCTCGAAGATGAAATTACATAAAATTACAAATTTGATTTGAAATCTGAACAATGAAAGAATTTAATTACTTACTGATTAAAGGATAAAATACATTATTTCGTAACTGTATGACACATATGCATATATATAAACCTGCAACAATTTTACATGGTTTTAAAAAGTATTGCAAAATATTCAGATATGTTGTTGTTGTTTAATACAAGTTGTTTAGGAGTAAACAGAGACTTGTTTATGCCATTTGCATTTCTTAATGCAAGTGGGAGGAAGCTGCGGAGCTCCTTTGGCGCAGTTCTTATTTCCATGGTAACAGCGATTTCTCTAATTAGTCGACCCAAAAGGAATCATTCCACAACATTATGAGTAATGTGGTTTTTCCCAATGGGAATATTACCAACTTTAAATGAAGAAATCAAGCTGTCACTTCTAAAGACCAATACACTTATTTAACAGCCTCTGAGCTCATGGAAGGTTTGGACTTTTGACATTATCGTTAAAAGGATTTGTAAAATTTGGGGGTCAAGAATACTGTTTTTGAATCGAATTAACGAGTTAATTCAATTTTAAACGGATCAAAGGTGTCAGTAAAGACGTGTCCATTTCAAATAAATGTTGTTCTATTAATTAAATAATCATGAAAACGATGTTTCACGGTTTGAGCAGCAACACAGGATATAACTCTGATTTCTGAAGGATCAGGTGACACAGGTGTTACATAAATGTCATCTTAGAGAGAAAAAAAAATATTGTACTATATTTCACTACTGTTTTACTGTATTTTTGATCAAATAAATTGGTGAGCGGAAGAGATTTTCTGCAAAACTATTTTGAAAAATTTACAGACTCTACTACTTTAACACTACTTTCAGACAGCATGTGCACAACCATACTCATTGTACATTCCTGATGGGATTTTACAGAGAACTAATGGCTAGTGTCCAGTTCAGAAGCCTTGCCAACCAGGCAGGGGGAACTGTGGGTCAGTGTCTACCGGGAAAGCAAATTATCACCAATATCTCTACAAGTGATCACTTCAGAACACACTGGATTTATACAGCAGAAACCAGTGTATGCTGTACACAATCCCTAATAATAACCTAGATAATAATTGAAAAAATAGGGGGGAGAAAAGAGCAACGGGGACATTGTACAAAATATCTCCATTGTTTTTTAAAGAAGTCATGCATATTTGGAAAAATACATAATTACGTAAATTATGTTAAAAGGACAACAACACTTGGGATTTTGTGTGATTTTCAATCGCAAACAGCTCATTCCTTTAATGGACCGTATCTCCGATTTTGAGTCCAGAAACCCTCATTAACTCCAGCATGACATTAACAAAAAAAAAATGAGCGCTGTTTCTATTCAAGGACTCATGCATGATTCAAAAGTCTGAAAATAGAGAGACATTTAGTCATTGTGCAGATTCTGATTAGACAGTCCAGAACAGCTGTGACATATTGAAGAATGAGCAGAACTACTTCGGGAAGTTTCTGTGGGAAACCATCCAACAGGTTTGATGGATCCTCCACAGGGAGGAAGGTTTACTTTCCCAGGGATGAAACAAGCCCTTTGTGTTCCCACTCCTTTGGTGGGCCCCATAATGTGAGCAAAGACAACTCTCTTCATATGCTGCTTTTGTTTTGGCACCTTCTCACCTGCTCTGAGAAACAACAGTCTCACAGTTTGGATGTTAAACACTGCTTGTTGTGGAGAGCTCATAATGAGGTACCTGACGTAGATGTCATAGCACGAGCGAAATACGATACGTACGCCTCAGCGTTACTGCTGACCCCAGAATAAAGGTGAATTTTCTCTCAGGGGACCTGAAATGGCTTGTTATGAACAAGTCTACACTCAGTGCTTTGGTCTGGAGAAGATGAAAGACGTTAACATCCAACACCCTCCGTCTGGTAGTTCCCGTCTTTTGCAAAACACTTCCATTTTGCCCTGCTGTTAAGTCTTTTCTCTCTCAGACGTTTCCTGAGGAGCGGTCTGCACCACTTCCCCCAGCATTCAGCCCAAAACTTTTGAAGCTTAAGAGAAATGCTCCGCTCTCGTGAGATTCTGGCAGTACCATAAACAACTGGCAACCCATAAGCCACTGAGAACATGAGGGGTATGAGACCCAAAATATAAAAACTTCATTTGAAAGGAACACCTATATGTGAAGATACTGATGCTGATGGTGGAGACACTGGCTAGTTGCCACAAGAACTATATCTTAGTAATTTAGTCAAAAAGTCATTTTTGATTTTAACGCCATCAAGGAATGGACAAAAAACTAATTATAATAGTATGTAGCATTATAATATAAATCAGAATATTTTTGTCTGCGCAAATACACTAGCATACGCTCAAACATAAGTTAACTATAACTAGTTAACTGTATAGTCAATGTAGAACTGAGAAGGACAATTATTTTTTTCTTAAATGCCAGGTGGAGGCACTTTGGACAATAAGTAGGTCACATGGGCTTAAAAATCAGAACTGTAATTTGTTAATTCAATTTTTCTAAATTCCCTGTTACAATACTACAACATAACATTAACAAATTAGAAATGTATTCATGTGTAAATGCTTGTGTAAAAGTGTCACACTTTAAAAATGTTTTACTGCTGCTATTTTGCTGACAAATTTATATTAAGCCTATTTTATTGTGCATATTCTAACCTCATATGAGGTGACAACATGCCCCACTTTAGAATAAAAACTGACGACTTACCCCATCTCTGCTACTGGAATGAGATCGTATGCATTGAGTATTTACAACTTAAGGTGAAGAGTAATTGTTAAAACAGAATTACATAATGAAGCTTCTCCCAAAAAACATTTTGTACAGCACTATATTCATATAACTCAATAGCATGGCACTGCCATCTAATATGGTACAGTCGTACTTTCATGAGAGATTCTATCAATATTTAAAAAAAAAGTTTTAGATAAAGGAAAGTGGCTTCGTTTATATGTGTCAATAGAAAACTAATGAAAATGACTCGAAACTTACTACATGCATGTGATAGTAAACATGCTTAAGTAAGTTACAAGCTACTTATCCAGACTCACCTTCTCGTCGGCAAGGTGATCAGCGCAGGTAACGTTACTTGAGGTGTTCTTCTCCAGTATTCTCCTCTTAAACTTGTCTTGTAGTTTGCCTTTTCTTTCTTTCTTTAGATGTTAAACATACATTTAGCGCTGTCGACTTATCAAGTAGTATGATATTATTGGAGTTAAACTACAAACGAAGTTCCGTCAGTGCGCGGCGTTTCAAATTCAGTTTGCCTGACAGGATCGCCAGCGATGGTTTGTTTGAACTATGTCAATATAACGTGTTTTCACGATGTGTTTGGAGGATTATGATTCACCGAAGACATTCAGTGAGTAAATCCATCCGACCCGAAAGCCCGGGGGAGGAGCTGCGCGTTTCCATCTCCTCCTCTTCCTCCTCCTCCTCCTCCTCTTGATCAGGCGTCATCAGCGCGCTCCCAGTAATTAACCACCCACAGCATCCATGATTAGTGTGACCTGCTTTGCCGAGCAAAAATGCAATATATAAGAATTTTAACCTTTTTAAGCAAAGGTTTAAAATTAAGTTAAAAATGCAAAACAATTAGAATATCAACTCCAACTTCTCAGCCAAGAAAACAACTGAGGCGTTTCTTTCAAGCTCGAATCTTTTGAATTGTTTTTTTGAGTTTAGTGGTCCTATAGCTTTCTGCAATTATGTCATCATTGCTCCAGTAGGTGGTGACAAGTGAGTTTTATGATCCATTGATTCGTTCAATCAATTTGTTCGACCACTGAAACCAGTATTATTCTTTAATATTTGATACTATAAATCTACAAATATAGGCTAAAGGTCTTTGCAAGAGTTTTTGCAAACTGAGATTTTTTTTTTTTTTTTTTTTTAAATCTTACATTGGTTAACAATTTATCTATGCAAGTAAAAAATAAATAAATAAATAAATTTACCTTCATAATCATTAATCTATAAAATGCTCCTCCCCTCCAAAATGACGGGACTTCTTTGATGACGTCAGTTTGACGTTTTTGGGCATGAGCATGACATCCTTGATTGTTAGTTGATTCAAAGAAATGTACCCGGATTAGTGCTCTCTTAAAAGACTTATGAGGAATATTAATACCAACTGTTCTTTCTGTTCAGATAATCTTGAAACTTCTTTACATTTATTCTGGAATTGCTCTAAAACAACATTATTTTGGTGTGACATTCTTGACTTTGTCTAATGTTATGTGAATCCTAATTTTGAGTTTACATACAGAAATGCACTTTCTCTAAATGCTATAAATGCTGTTTCTCTTGAAAGTACCTCATGATAAGAAAGTAAAACGATCATTTATTTTGTTTATTTGAGCATGTTCAGTCAGCAGGCCCAACCGATGAAATGTTCCTTCATATCCCACCTCAAATTGCTTCCGTGTTTTTCCCGCTACTGGAGGGTTAGTTTTATTTGACAAATTGGCACAGCTACTTTTCAATATGATAATAATTGGCAATGCAAACTTCTGAAAAGTAGATATAATAGCTCCTTGCGTGGAGTTTTGTGTAGCAGTGTTTGGCGAGGCCACCTCTGTCAGGCACAGCAGCTACTTATCCAGACCGCAGGCAGAGAGCCAGGGCAGAGCATCCACTGCTGCTATTCCAGGATGCCAGTGAGAGATTAACCTCTGGCCTGATCCAAGCTTGCATCACATCCTAATCTTTAACAACCTACTGGTGGACTGAGGCTGTCCTTCACCAAGCATGACTTTGAGTTAGACACACTGGCTGGGCACAGCTGTAGGCTATTTGTTGTGGTGTCTTTTCTGATGTGCCGAGATGTCAAGATGATTGTTCTGCTCACATCAGCTCCAGTCTGCTAAAATATGCAAATACACTTTGAATGAACAGGAACATCTAAGGAAAAATATACATAAGGTTTTTAAAAATTATAATTAATAATAAAAAAATACTTAAATCATGTATAAATGTTAGATATAATATTATATGTATTTATATATAGGTGTAATCATTTTACATGAAAAGCATTCTGTCATTTCCCAGTGCTTACCCTGTATATTATTGTGTAGGATATAGGACCAAATTTGGACAAGATGCAACTATTTGAAAATCTGAGGGCGCTAAAAATCTAAATATTGAGAGAACTGCATTTGAAATTATCCAAATGAAGTGTGTAGCAATGTAGGCTACAATTCAAAAATTATGTTTTGATATTTATGGTAGGAAATTTACAAAATATCTTCATGGAACATGATATTTACTCAATATATAAGGATTTTTAGAATAAAAGAAAAAAATATTCTTTTGACCAATACAATGTATAATTGGCTATTGCAACAAATATGCCTATGTGACTTAATTCTGTTTTTGGGTCCGCAAATAGCAATGATAGCAAGGATCCATTATAGAACAGAACAGAATAGTTCATCATAATCATGCAATTTTGGAATTACATCATTTTACATTTATATATCTATCAAATAGAAACATTGATATATTATTAGTTTTATTTTTAATTGAGCACATTATGTTTGCTATTAGCAAATTATTATAGAAAGAGTGAACAGGTCATATGCTTTGTATATCATAAACTGTAATATTAGAATATAATAGAAATGAGTAGAGTAGAATAGAAAGCAGCTCCAAATCTCCAGGGCAGATTTTGAGGTTTAGACGTGTGAACCTAGCAGCACCTAGTGGACACATTTGGATTTGCAGGAACACGCAGGAAATTTTTCTAGAAGGGGCCTTTAGGACTGATTAATGTGATATAGAAAATGTTTATGAACTTATTTTATGGTAAGATGATACAGTGTTTACCGTGGTCGCAAAGAAAGAAAATTCTAAATAGCTGGAGTATACTGCTGCCAATAGTAGAAGAGTACAAGACACTGTTTTATTTTACAGTTAAGACCACCATCAACACCACAGCATAGTGATAATATCTGCTCTGCCTCCAAAGTACGAACAGCAGACAACATTTAAACACATGTTCAGAGCTAAATTCCTTTTCCTTCTAAGTCACGGAACAGTTAACAATAGTTGGGCATGTTTCCACTGATCTGAACCTATGATACACAGAAGACTAGACTCATTCATAACATAAAATATCCCACCCTAGAGACATAATGAAGTTACAACCAACAGAAACCCAACCCCGATGTCAGATCGGATTCAAATTTAGTCAAAATAAAGCCTGGCTTTGATTAAAATATGAAATATAGGGCTTTGGCAGGCCTGCCGCTGGTAATGGGTTATTTATGGATATTTGAATGTAAACAGGATGACGGGAAGAGCATCCTGTCATTTCCCCAGTGCTCATTGTCTATATACATATGAATTTTACATTATTGTTATACAGACATACGCTACCATTCAAACATTTTTTTTTTTTTTTTTTTTTACAGAAATACTATATTATTATATTATGATTCAGCAAGGATTAATTAAACTGGTCATTCGTTGTAAAATAATAAAAAATATTAATTAATGAAAATAAAATTATACAATATAATATAATGATTTTACTTGGTATAGCCCATGAGTTATTTTGTAAAAAAAAAAAAAATAATAATAATAATAAAGTATTTAAACTTAAGCAATACTTCTTTCTAGGTGTGAAAAATAGTATTCAAAAAAAGAAAGAAAAAAAGTGAAACGTGCAGAAATGTGGTTACTTTGGAATCTACATCAGTGAAATAACGCTCACATTTTCCCTTTTGTTCACGACAGTTAATCAGTGACTGTCAGTCTGGGTTAAACCTCAAGCTATGTGGATCTGACTACATGACGAAACACGTTAAGCAGCAAATCAGAAAAGAAACCCAGACAACTGAAGCGAACAGCATTCTTTCAACATTCCGATGCCGGACGAATGCCAGCGCCATCAGCAGCATTTTCACTGATCTGTACAAACTAGCCTGGAGGTGTATACTTTGAAATCTGTGCCGTTAATGCTTTCTTTGATGAATGTCACGTTAGATGCTAAATAGAAGCGGCCCTTTCAGCCCACATGCAGCAAATGATTCCCGTTTCATCACATCTTTATATCAGAAGCATGACATGCAAACAAATGCCTAAAAACTATTTTATAAAACAATTTTTTTTACATATTTCACAGAATTCTAACTAAGATGAACTGTTGACATTATAACTCCATATTTTACTCTTACTTCTATTCCTGAATTTCTCAAAGCATTAATTAACGGACTAGATTATTGTGAAGTTTTTATAATGTATTAATGTAACATTATTTACAATAATGTTTAAACTTTCATTCTGATGGCACTTATTCACTGCAGAGGATCTATTATTGAACAAGTCATGTAAGGCATTGAGAGAAGGACACTTATATAAATCATTACTGAGCCATTTCTAAGTCACCCAAGTCACATCTAAGCAATAAAATGTTCCTCTGGGATCATTTCAGAGCCTCATGTTTGTACAACAGGATTCCTAGAGTAAAGTTAGGCATATAGTATATTAGTGCACAAAGAATGTCTGATTAGGTTTTTATGAGGACGTATGGAAAACATAATGCATGCTTCATACCCAACTAGACAGATAAAACCTCTGTTTTGTCTGCTGTCCCCTTGCAGGCCATGACACGACCCACGCAGACGTGGCACACAGAGGAAAGAGGGAGGAGAGATGGATAGGGTGGGGGTGGATGTAGAACAACCTCTCAAACGTTGCTTTTATAATATACTTTGCATTTTCTGAACAAATTATAAAAATAATGACATAAAAAATAATAAAATGTGATTTTAAAAATCAAGTATTAACCCCAGATCTTGACTTAATTTATTTACTCCTTACTAGTATGCTTTTAAATTTGATTTGATGTTAATCAGTCCACACTTCTGACTTACATCCACCTTTTTTCATACCCTTCACCTTGTATGAAAAAGCACTTTAGTTTAGCCATTATGAGTGTGAGAGCAGGAAAGGGTCAATTCCTGCTGCCTTTAGGACCTTGAGGAGAGAGTCCCGTTCCCACAGTAATTGGATCTGGGGGAGGTCTCACTGAAAAACAGCCATTATAATACTCCTTTCCCATCTTCCAGAAGTTTCTTTTCCAGGCTATAAAGTCTGCATGAAGGATCTGGTGTCAGGGGAAGCCGGTAGATCCGAGAGGCTGCAGAAGTTTTTGGGAGCTCTGAAAGGTGGGTAAAAGATACCGTTACAGATGCTAAAACAAACTTTGCATTCAGGCTTCATCAGCAGCATGAAAAATGCAAAAAATGTGTGGCATTCCATGCAATAATCCTTCATTTTGGATTCTGAAATGTAGAACGGAAGCTTGTATGAGACTTTGTAACTTTTTAAAAGTTTTACTCAAAGGTGAACAAATGCGTATAAGAAGCTGAGTGCTTTGATTTACCGTGTTTGTGTGATGACTCAAAAGGTTTTTGGCAGATCCAAATGTTCTCTATTGCTGCGTCAGGCTCCGACATGAAGGCATAATAAAAGGTCATTCATTGAGAGGGTGTGGGCTATGGTGCATTTTGCATGTCCGAAGGCAACATTTTGGGCCGCTCACTGGTAAATGGGAAGGGAAAAGTCTGCAGTTCCCACACTAGTGTCAGAACTTCCTGCCATTCTGGCAGTGCTGATTGGATAACGGTTGTCCAGCGTAAGATGACTCCAGCAGCCATGAAATCTGTATATGTGGCTGCACAGCTTTTTTCCGTGAAAAGTTATGTAATGTTATACGCAACTGTTTCAAATTCTTAAAAAGAAAATATATTTTTTTTATTCAGCAAAGACTTAAATTGATCAAAAGGGAAAGTAGACATTTTTAATGTTAAAAGAAGTCTATACCCAATAAATGCTGTTCTATTCAACTTTATATTCAAGAAATATCGATTATAAAGGTTTCTTAAGTATCAAATCAGCATATTAGAATGATTTCTGAAGGATCGTCTGGAGTAATGATGCTAAAAATTCAGCTTTGCCATTAGAAAAATACATTTAATTTTAAAAAGTATTAAAATAGAAAATAGTTGTAATATTATTTCACAATATTACTAGTTTTACAGTATTTGTGATTTAACAAAAATGCAGCTTTAGTGAGCATAAGGTACAAAAACATTAACAAATCTAACCCACCACAAACTTTTGAATGGTAATGTAAACAGCTGAAACATCTGTTTTTATGTTCAGCAAGGAGTAAGCTCTTTATATGTGTTATGATAAAGAGATCGTAGAAAGGTTACAGCTGTGCACGTGGCAGTTATGTAACATTTCTGTCTTAAATGTCTGCTGGACTTCTTTTAGCATAGCAGGCCTGTCATTAAAGGCTATAGGAATTTAAAATTACAGCTCTAATATATCTTGGCGCTGCTCTCAGTTGTGCGGTCAGGAACTGAAACACAGCTTTACCCATGAAAAATACCATCTAAAATGACTAACTAAGCTTTTTTATCTTTATAGCCTGTAAACTTACCACCTCCGAAATCATGTTGGTGTCAAATGTGGTTCTCCTGTGTTTGCTGGCAACTGTGAGCGGGGAAAAACCCCTCAGCAGCCATGCCTCCATCCTGGCAGACAACAGCGCCAATTTAGCCTTCAACCTGTACCAAAACCTGGCAAAAGAGAAAGACATCGAGAACATCCTGATTTCCCCTGTGGTTGTGGCCTCCTCGCTGGGTTTGGTGGCTCTTGGAGGGAAATCCAACACTGCTTCTCAGGTCAAAACGGTCCTGAGCGCCACTGCAGTGAAGGATGAGCAGCTGCACTCCGGGCTGTCGGAGCTTCTCACCGAGGTCAGTAACTCAACAGCACGTAACGTCACCTGGAAGATCAGCAACCGTTTGTATGGGCCCAGCTCTGTGAGCTTCGTCGACAACTTTCTGAAGAGCAGCAAAAAGCATTATAACTACGAGCACTCCAAAATAAACTTCCGCGACAAGCGAAGCGCGGTGAAGGCCATCAACGACTGGGCATCAAAGTCCACAGACGGCAAGCTGCCCGAGGTGACCAAAGATGTGGAGAAGACAGATGGAGCCATGATCATCAATGCCATGTTTTATAAACGTAAGTCTTGGGCACTTTTAGTATTAGAATGCAGTTTGTAGATTGTTTAACTAATGGGTTGCTGTGTTTTCTCTCCAGCACACTGGGATGAGCAGTTCCACCATAAGATGGTGGATAATCGTGGTTTCTTAGTGCATCGCTCCTACACCGTCTCTGTACCCATGATGCACCGCACAGGTGAGGGCGTGGTCAAAGCAGATGTGATTCCTGAAACACAAAATGATTTTGTTGGTTTGTTTATTTACGTTTTCATTAGAAATTAATTATTGGGACAGTAGTAGTGTTAATGTTTAGCATGCGCTCAAGTCAATAACAAATTCAAACAAGGTGCATATTTAGTTTTACATATTTTATGTATTGAAATAATTGTAGTTTTTTGTAATTATTACAACAAATTGATTAATTTTAGCTTATTTCAATGAAATCGGATGAAATTTTACTCAAGAAAACAAGACGATTTAAATTTACCAACAAAATGAAAACTAAAAATTCAAATACTTATTTATTTTATTATAATTATGTTTTTATTTTTAGCAAATACATACAAAAAAAAATCTAAACTCACTCACACATTCAAAAATTGCTGTTTGCCTTGGTAGGAAGTTTTAAGCTTCCGTCATTTGCCTTAACATACATTACGTTATGCTATTTTTCAGGCATTTATGGCTTTTTTGACGACACAACCAACAACCTCTTAGTTCTGGAGATGGCACTGGCCCATAAGATGTCGTCTGTGGTGTTCATCATGCCGTACCACGTAGAATCCCTGGAGAGAGTGGAGAAACTGTTGACACGTCAACAACTCAACACCTGGATCAGTAAAATGGAGCAGAGGGCAGTTGCGGTGTCACTGCCTAAGGTCAGCCTGGAGGTCAGCCACAACCTGCAGGTACAGACAATCTGCAATTTCAGCAAGCTATTCAACTCTTAACTCACCTGTGAATTCATAAGCTAATGTAACGGTTTGCTTTCTTGCAGAAACATCTCGCCGAGCTGGGTCTGACTGAAGCTGTAGACAAGGCTAAAGCTGATCTGTCCAACATCTCAGGGAAGAAAGACCTCTATCTGTCCAATGTATTCCACGCCTCCGCCATGGAGTGGGACACGGACGGAAATCCACCCGATACTAGCATATTTGGTACCGACAAACTCAAGAACCCCAAACTCTTCTACGCCGACCATCCCTTCATCTTCCTGGTGAAGGACAAGAAGACAAACTCAATCCTTTTCATGGGCCGGCTGGTCCGACCAAAGGGTGAAAAAATGAGGGATGAATTGTAATTTGGTATTGATTGTATTTGGTTAATGACTGCGTTTGTGTGTATGGAGATTTATGGATGTGTGTAAATGGTACACCTGAGTTCGTTCCATTAGATCTGTGGACCCCATGTGCTATCCATTACGTTTACTTTGAAAAGTGACATTTTTAAGTTCCACATGTATTTTTTTTTGTTTTAAAAAATGCAAATGTACTTGACAAAGTGGCGTAAATGTACACCTGAATCGGTTTCTGAGAAGTGCAGCATGCTTATATTAAGTATGATCTCCATGAAATTTGCTATAAATCCACACCAACAGCATTTTTGCTCAGGGGTTTATCTTCTTCCTTTGCGTTTCGGTTGCTGGAGCGCATAACTCACTACGCTGAGTGTTTGATTTCTAAAAAGCCTGTGGATTTTGTTACACAAAGTGCCTGCGAGTTCACCACGCCATGCTGAAACATTCCTCTCAGAAGTGCACACTTGTGTCTGCACTGAATACAGTGTCTGCACTACACAGCATGTGATATGAGCCTACGTCTGTACAAATTCGAAGCTTGTATTCACATTGTACCGAACACGGTTGTCCAAAAATGTTGGTTTGTTCCTCGTTTTTTTCAATAAAATCAGCATCACTGAGAGTGAACGTGTGTGGGTTTTTATTTACGGTGTACCTCTTTATTATTTCTAATCGTTTGTGGTTATGCACACTACAATACTACACTGATTATTTCAGAAGTATACAGTATGTATAATGTACACAGAATGCAGATGCTATAAATATTTAATAAACAAGATTTTAGTCAGGTTAGATGCCATATTGAATTTATGTGGACGAAAAGGAGGCTCTGAAGGATAAACTATCCATCTATTTGTGTTCTTTTCATTTTATTTATTTCTTTATACAGCTCACAACCTGTTTTTGGAGATTTTGTCTACTGTTTTTTTCTTTCTTTTCCTGTCTCAGAAAGAGGTTTGGTCAGCTAAGCAATGCCATACTGTTAAACACCAGTATAATCCACTGAACGTACTTAACTAAAGTCTGTAGCAGACTCGTTTTCATTCAAGCTAAAACTTGTTAACGTTATATATACATATATTAAAGACGTTTTTAGGAATTATGCCAAGTTGACTTCGTGGCATATAAATTACAAAACTTTACACTTTTGGTCTGCACGAAGCTCTGGCGACATCTAGCGTGATCCGCTAAAACGGATTAATAATGACTGATAAGAGAAAGTGAAGCAACAAGAGAATCGCTCCCGCCGTGCACAGAAAACATAGTTATTTATCGTTCCTTCATCATGTTTCAGGCGTGACTTTCTATTAAAAGAAAAAACTGTTTTTTCTGTATTCTCACACACATGAACTCTGTTATCTGATTGTGTGCAACTGCACACCCATGTTTTACTTTCAACCCACAAAAAATGATAGATGCTGTGATAAAACACGTGCATTCTGAGCACAAAAAAAAAAAAAAAAAACCGACGACGTCTTATATTCAATGAAAGCAGCTAAACAATACTATAACATTAACTTTCATGGTAACCGCTATGTGATATAGGGCGTATTTCTAGTAAATTATTTGAACAAATACTTTTGATTTGAACTATTCTTCGATATATGTATGCGTTTGATGATTGATTTAAATATTAGTACGCTACGCTGTGAAAGTGCACTAAACTTGAGCAACGATAACTTCGTTATATTGAGTTACAGAAGGCTATTGTTTGCAGGGCCACTGTTATCGCACGTAGGTCCATTCAGATTGGATGGAGCTCTGGATCCGTTACCGTGCAGGGAACTCCTCCCTCCGCCTGTCAGACCTATCTGATCTCCCTCTCATCATGGCTCCGGCGGCGGACAGGCCGGGCTACTGGGGAACACCGACCTCAACTCTGGACTGGTGCGAGGACAATTATGTGGTCTCGTATTACATCGCAGAGTTCTGTAAGTACGTTTGAACGGCGCGCTTGTGTTCGGTAATCGGGGTCCATTGTCGTGTAGAACGGTAAACACGGATGTTAAAACGGTGGAGAAGAGCATTGCAGAACACAGCCTACTATGAGAAGACGTGACACTTAATATTCATAAGGCGTTCATTCGTTATTGGACGATTGTGAGGCATCGTCAGCATAGCCTAATTAATATTGATAAGGTAGGTCTTCTCCATTGGTTGGCTTCGAAGCAGCGTCAGAGCGACGTAATTAATATTAAAAAGCCACGCCTAGTTCAGTTGCAAATGAACGTCAGCGTAACCTAATTAAAAGGAATAAGCATTAGCCATAGTAGGATTCGTAACTTGGCAGCTGAGGCTAGCGACCCTACTGTCCGCGTTGAACTTGTATCATAAAGCTCAATAACAAAGAGGGTATTCGAATAAATGACCTGAAAGAAAATGAATGAAATTGTGTGTTGCAATATTTAGGGAGGAGCTCGTGCCGCCGATACTGAATTTTAGTGAAATCAAAGAGTGTGAACCGAACACATTCTTTATTTCCCACCACGTAACGTTAGATGTTTTCTAAATCGTCTTTTTTTAATTTGCTTTAAACTGACTATGTCTGAAAATGCGAGCAGTGGCTCGAATCAAAGCTGACAGAATGAAGCTAAGTCGGTTGTACAGTACATAACTTGTACTGTAAATATGACAGATGAGGTTATGTTTTACACTTGATAATTCCTCTTATACTCTCTATAATACTACTCTAATTGCATGGAGTTTCGTTGGTCCCTGCCAACAGAAAAGAAAAACATTACAGAGTGTCTATTTACACAAGTAACCGCTGCCAAAACATTACCAGCTGATGATGGTTTGCAGCTCTTATCTTATCAACTGAAAATTTTTTACAACTGTATAAAATTTAGCTGAATAATTCAATTACAGTCCTAATATTCAAACTGCAATATGTGAGATCCCAAATTTAAATTGTGATGGTACAAAATAATTTTAACAAATATATTTATAACAAAAATAAAGAATATGTTTTTATAGCTAATATTAAATATTTATAGGCAGTATTTGTTTGATTTTCATTGTTGGTTTGTTTCTTTTAGACATGCTCATTAACTTAGTAACACTTTAAAAATGTTCATTACACTTTACATAATCAAAATGAGAAGTATGAGTGGAAATATAATGAAGGAATGATAAGAAACCAGCATTAAACACTAGGATAGTTTTGTGATCCAGTTGGTCCTCCAACCTGATCAGCCAAAAAGTACACAAAGCCACTGTATGTGTGCTACTATACACATTATACCATACCATTAGTATATTATTGTAAGAATAATATAGTAAATAAACTGCTAAAATATATTACTTTTACAATACAGACCTTTAACCAAGAGAAGTACTGCTTAGATATTTTTGATTTATATTTTGAGAACTTTAGTTTGACTGCTGATTATACACCATACATGACATATGGAAGGACACAGTGCACAGTACATAACCATACCGGCATGTTGTTTGCTGAAGTAGTTTTCAGATCACTCTGATAAGTTGGTCAAAGAGCACAAACCGATAGTTAACATGTGACCATTAATAGTGATAGAACTTGAATCCCTACTGTACAGCTGCTGGTGGGGCTAAGAAGCCCGTTAGGATGAAGTTCACTCATCTTTCGTTCATATCCATTCAAGGGGAAGTTCAGGGCACTATTATCATTCATCAAATAACTCAGATATGACTTATAAAGGAATAGAATTAAATTCATTAATGTAAAATCATTGTCTGTTATCTTTCTCCAGGGAATACTGTCAGTAACCTGATAATGATCCTACCTCCTCTTTACGGAGCCATTCAGACATGTAAAGATGGTCTGGAAGTACGCTATGTGTGGTCCTTTTTAGGACTTGCTGGTAACGTATCTTTCACATGATTTTATATGAACTCAAACCTCACTTCTTAGGAAGTGACCTTTCACCCAGTTACGCAAGACTGTATTTTCTAAACAAGCAGAGATAAAAATGTACCGTTTTTTATGTTGTCTCTTTTCGCTACAGCCGTAGGCATCGGTTCATGGAGCTTCCACATGACACTACAGTATGAAATGCAGGTGAGCTTGACTTTTCTTCAGCCATTCAAAGTGTGGATCCAAGCACATGAAAAGCTCGTTTTCACTTTCATTTTCATAGCCACAAAGCTGCTTCTCTAACGGTACATATTAGTTCACAAGCCTCTGGATTGTCTTTTGCTTTTAGTTACTGGATGAGCTGCCGATGATCTACAGCTGCTGCGTGTTTGTTTACTGTCTGTGAGTTGACATTTCTTACACATGCAAAGTCACACTGTCTGCCTTCAACTTTGACCTCTAAACACTCATCCTAAGCTTAATGAAGATCAGATTCTGTATGTACAGAAAATACATATACATATATATATATTCATTGACACTTTGGATTTCTTTAGTCTCTCAAAAGTTGGGATTTGAAAAAGTTAATGCTCACCAAGGCTGCATTAATTTGAAATTCATAAAGATTTTTTTGTTTGTAACACATGTGTTTGTATATCATTTTCTCTGGATGTTTTTTCTCCATCTAAGTGCATATCTGAAATATTACAGATATGAGTGCTTCAAGCAAGAGCATGCCGTTAACTATTTGTCAATTGCACTTTTGCTGACCTTCAGTATTATTGTTAGTGTGGTAAGTTTTTTTTCCTTTACTGTTCTAAATTTTGTAAAAATGTCAAAAGCAAAAACAAAAATCCTAATTGATGTAAAATATGTTATTTATACTTTATTTGGATATGCATTCGCTTCAATAAAGAGACCATGACACTTTGCATAAAAATGCTCAAAGTAAAAAAAAAAAAAAAATGGAAGAAAATTGACCTAAAAATGCTGCAAAATCTTAATAAATATTTCCTCCTTTTTATATATTAAACTTTCATTTCCTTTTTTTGGGAAACTCTTCTGGGAATTTTCTTTTTTTAAATAAACAAAATCCTATATTTTTAAAGCAGTCCAAGTCCCCACTCTTTATGTACTGTATATATTATTGAGATTTTTTTTCCTCCATGCTCATGAAGTACATTTTATTTATCTTTTGCAGATTTACCTGATGTGGAAGGAGCCTGTTTTTCATCAGGTGATGCCTAACTAAACATTTAATGCTGCGTTACGAACCTCTCTATTTTGATTTATCCTACATATCCTAGATTCATCCCGTGTTGTGTCCAAACAGCTTCTGCAGGCAGTATTTGTTGTCTGTTTCTTTTGTTGAAAGGCATGACAGCATTGTGTGACTCTTTTCATGCCCAGGGTATTGAATGTCTAGAAACACAATGCTTTGATCTCTTTGTAAAATACGACCAGCGCAACACTGTCATATAAAGCAAAATTATATGGTATTGTTTGTATAGCAGATGGTGCTAAATACACAGGTTAACAATGATTTTATCATTTTCCCCAGGTCATGTACGCCATACTAGTGGCTTTCTTGGTATTTCGCTCGGTTTTCATAGTCACTTGGTGAGTGAATGAATCTTTATCACTTCCAAATCTGTATTCACTGCACTTGAAGCTTATTGTACTTTCTATGATGTGAGATATTTCCAATTGAAACTGATTATTTAGCAAGAAAAATGGGTGTGACTTTTTTTGTCAACGTTCCTACAGGATAAAATGTATTCTTCCCATTCATCCTTAAATAGGATGTTTTTAATTTTTTAAAAAGTAATTCGATATTACATGGATTGAGGGCTTTAACAAAAGCAAATACCATTTGTTACTTCATCCCAAAATGAAAATTTGTCATTATTCACTTACTGCTATGTCGTTCCAAACCTGTAAAAGCTTTATTTGTCTTCGGGAACACAATTTAAGAATTTAAGATAAGATGAAAACTGGGAGGCTTGTGACACCAGCTCATACCTCACAGCAAGTCTGTCTTTAGAAATTAGCCTTCAAAATGAATTCGCCTATCTATGGAGAAAATAAATTTGATTTTTAATTCGGAACCTGATTGGATTAATAAACAGGGGGTGTTCCATACCAGAATGTTGAATCTGAGTTTGCTAAAATGATGTCTATATTAATGTATATTATGATAAATGCCTAATCTGTACGAAGATAAATAAGTGCATTGACATCTTATCCGTGTTTTCAGGGTGTATCCGTGGCTCAGAGCCCTCTGTATTACATCATTAAGTGTCTTCCTATTGGGATTTGTGTTATGGAACATCGATAATATCTTTTGTGACTCTCTGAGGTAGATCTATATTTACATTTCATTACATTTATGCATTTAGTATCATTTTAATTTTAGTCAACATTTAAGTGCAAAATTTTATAAAAAATTTCAATAAAATATAAACATTTTATAAATACTTTTTTAAAATCAACATGTAATGTTGTTAAATGTTTGTAAATAATTAAAATATGCCTGAATGATACACACTCACACACACACACACACACATATTCCTAAATATTAGAATATTTTGTATATTACCTAAATCACTTTGTTCTGTGGTTTTGGTTCAGAGCCACACGGCAGCGGCTGCCCCCTGTGGTCGGAGCGGTCATGCAGCTTCATGCCTGGTGGCACATCCTAACAGGCTTGGGGTCATATTTACACATACTCTTCAGGTATGTAATTATGAAGCACTTGAAAGCAAAATGCATGATGCGTATGCTTACAATTTGTAATTTTTTAGCCTTCAGATTCGTTCAACCTACCTCAAGCACAGACCAAAAGTGAAGTTTTTATGTGGCGTTTGGCCGATGCTGCACATTGAATCTCAGAAGGCGAGTTGAAAGGGACCCAAGAAGAGGAAGATGGACCAATCACAGACCTCAGACAGACAGAGGTCCAGCCAATGAGCTTCAACGGCAGCAGGAAGTGACCAGTGGCTCTCGGTTTGGTTCCCCAGTTCCCTTGTTCCCCTTCTTGCTCCATTTGCCAAGTGCATTACTGCGAAGGCTGCCAAATGAAGGAGAGCTTTTGTCTTTATTATAGGTTTGATTCGAGGTTTGTGGTTTTGTGATTTTGCACATTGTAATATGTATAAAAATTGTCCTATAAATCAGAGGATCTAATTAGCAAGAAAGAAGCGGCCAAAACTAGGATTTGGTTCCGGCTGGTATTTCTTTTTTGCCTTCATGAGGGAAACTAATATAGCTTTGATGGATCATATCTAGTCAGTGCGGCATCTTGTATATTGTACTTGAACTTAATGTAGATTATGCAAATTTTTACATATCTCTACATTTTTAGAGATTATGAAGGTCACATTAAGCAGATCAGAAAAATTAACGAGTGTTATTAAGTTGGGAATAAAGTATGCTCTTTTTCATCTTGAAAATGGGGAAGAGATACACATTTTACTGTTATAATGGTCATCGTGTTTAGAGATCGGCCGATACATCGTTTTCCCGATATTTAAGCATTCACATAATCAGGTATCGGTTTATCGTTAATGTACATATAAACACTTACTAAAAGTACCATGAAACAAAACACGTCAACATAACTTAAAGTACAGTCACAATCTTAATCCTTTAACACTTAATATTAGCGACTGTTAATGGGAAATAGTTTCCTTGGGGAAAACGCGGGCGGAATGGCCGAATCCAGTAGGATAAATGGAATTTAATGTATAATCCGGAATGTCACGGGATGTGTCAAAGTTTGGATGAATTAATAAAATGTGGGTCAGTACACTTGAATCGACTCACGCTATTGACTAGTATCTGAGACTATTCAAATATAAACCCTGCATGTTCTGCATGTCTCTGTATCGGATATGTGAATGGTGCAGATGCTCTCGATGTTTTCGACATCTGCCATCTCACTAAATGAGGACATAAATACATTAAAAGTTCAAGTGTTATTAACTTTTGTTCAATTTTACAGTTTTTGTTAGAGCCCGTGTAATTCTTAGTTTTGCCATTCATTTTATGTATCATAATCATTTCATATATATCGGTTAAAAATATCAGTTATAGGTCTACTTGGTCTTAAATTATCGGTACCGGTCCTAAAAAACGCGTATCGGTCGATCCCTAATCATCTTCGTTGTGTTTCAGACATATAGTAGCATGTTACATAATCGTTCCTATGTTACACATATAACATTATTAATTACAGTAGAACAGATCAACAAAAGTCATGATTTGCTCTGCAAATTAAGTGAATCACTAAATCAACAGCTCACTCAGAAAGTCACACGAATCAGTGTTTTTGAACAAATTGTTCAATTAATGATTACTTGACTCACTCCTAAAGATCGTCAAGATTGCTGTGTTTTAAATGAATTAGTTGAATGAGTGACTCAAGCCAAAAGTGATTCAAGGACAAACCAGAACTTATAGTTGTAAAAAAATGAATAGTTAAGTGTGATTGTGCCCTTCAAACATTTTAAGCCCCTTATGTCACCAATATATGATTGCATTAAATTAGATTTATTCTCATTTTTGGTAAACTAATTACGAATATAGTGTTAATATGAGCATTTTATGAAGGAATTATTATGAGTGCTAATTTACATGGAGCTAAGATACTCAAATACTGTTACTCAGTCGAGAGTAAACGAATTATATATGAATCATATAAAACATTGTTATTAGTAGTAAATGAATGTTTCATAAGCTAAACATATCCATTATATTCTCCTCTCTAATATTGACTACTTGAACTGGATGCGCTTGCGGCCTAAAAAAACAACAACAGTGAAGTGTGGTTATGTATTAAGATATGAAGGCTATTAATATTGATTCGTCATTTGTTTTTTTGTATTGTGCCAAGGTAATGGTTCAACAGAACACAATCATCTCTATGTGAAGCACAGTTAGTAAAAAGAAAATCGTACATTTTCCAGTGAGACGTGAGGCACAATGTTAAAACCGTAAACCGATAAAGCTTCGGTTGGAGTCGCGCATGTACTACTGAGGGTGCCTTACATACATTAAACTCGTTTATTCCTTGTTGCCTTGATGTCCAATATATTTATAAACTACAAATGACAAATTATAGCACATATCTAATGATTCAAATAAAAGTAAGAGGTCAACTAAGAGTACAAACTACAGCACAATGACTGCCACTATCACAGCAGTTTAGTGCCTATATCCACTGACTATTTTAGATAATAGGCAATACATTTTTGGACCCCTATTAATGACTGCTTATGACTGAAATGGTGAGTTATAATAATGGAATATTGTGGCTAACCTTCCCAGCATTGTCCTTAAAAGGCTGTGTAATGATTTATGTATGTTATGTGTGTTTTGTGATTTCTTTCTTTTTTCCGCTCATTAAAACCTATGTTGCCAAAACATTAAACATGTTTTTTACTTATTTATCTGTGAGCTAAACATTTTATATTTATACTTAACATTCCTATTTTTGACCGATTACGCTGGAATGAAGCATGAAACTTTACGAATTCTTTTTAACATAGGCCTATATTTAACATAATTTTAGCCTATGCTAAACTATACTAAAACTCAACATAATCTAAAGCATGTCTCGATAATATACAGTGATATTAGTTTTAATTATAGACTATTAGGGTATAGATTTAAAGTTCCACAAATTCTTTAGGCCTATTTTATAAACCTAAATTGATTTTTAAAGACTTCTACATCTCTGAAGTTGTTAATACACGAGAAGGCTGTCACATTGTTCATATTCGTTAAGTGTTTATGCTAAATATGTGAAAATGTATGTGTGCATGTGTGCACTACATTTTCATTTATGAGTTCCTGCGATTAATGAGTTCAGTTTAGAATGGTAAAACACCAACAACACCTTGGTCACTGTAGTCTCAGCCTCAGACTTCACGCCCAAGGAGCGTTGGTAAACATGAAACAACAGACGCTGACATCGCAGCTGGCCGATACAGTGTTGTGTTTTCGGTTCTCCAGAATTGCTCGTGGGTGTTTAAAAAGTTGAGAGATAAGCTTCAGACAGATGTTTTTCCGCGAGGCTCTAAAAGGGATTTTCTATGCTGACTGACTTGTTGCACGCCGTTCTGTTGTTGTGGGGACATGTCCACGCGCCGTAATGTGACGCTGAACGAAACGAACTGTGGTTGGTTGTTTGACATGTCAGTCAAACGGCATTATGGGCGGTCCTTACCAAAGAAAACGGCTATGAATTCCAGACATTGTTGCCAACTAAGCGACTTTGTCGCTAGATTTAGCGATTTTTCAGACCCCCTTGGCGACTTTTTTCCAAAAAAGTGACTAGCGACAAATCTAGCGACTTCTTGGACAAACCTTAGCGAGTCTCTGGTAGTGCCGCGCACGCGCAAGTTCTTGTTCTCCCAGCGCGTGCACACCTCTCTCTGCGTCTGTTTTGTTCCGCGCGGCTGTGAGGAGCAGAACTTTCAGTGAAAATAGATATTATGTTGCTGCTAACTCTATTTTACATGTAAATGTAGCCCAAATCACAGCCACTGTCTATATCTTATGTGTATTTGATTTAATCAGAAAACGGCTTCATTATAAATCAGGATATTAAACATAATAATGGGGTGCATTTCAGTCACTATTTCATTTTCATTCCGTTTTTCTGACAACAGAAACCATTAAATACATCAGTGAAAACAGCTATATTGAGAATTTGGGTGCATTAAATTACATTATGTGACTACAGAGAAGCAAGATAATATGACGCACTGACGTAATGAATATGCAAATTGTCACATGACGTAATCTAGCGACATCTAGTGACTTTTCAAGCTGGCTTTGGCTACTTTTCATTGAAAAAAGTTGGCAACACTGATTCCAGACCTTCAGCCGTCAGTCTGAAGGTCTGGCTATGCGAGACTAGGGTCACTGTAAAAAACAATGGCTGTATCAGTGTTGTAACAGTAGATGGCACCACTATAATGACTGCACTCTATCCTACACAGCTGTCAATGACTCACGTTAGACAGAGATTCAGTGAGTCATTTCCTGCTTTTAAAATTAAGCATGTATCAACATCTGGAGCTTGGAAGCTCAGGTAGGGTGGGGAATTTTACACAACGTCAGAGATTGTCAGGTGAACACTCCTTTTCAGTTGCTTACATCACAAAAATGGGAAACCCCTTAGTCAGGATAGTAGTATCTGTTTACATTTATTTAAAAATAACATTTAAATCACATTGCATACATTACATTTAGTTTTTGTCACATTAAGTATTTAAGTGACCTGCAAAAAAAAAGATTAAAATGTAATTAAAAGTATAGTGAAAACTAAATGCATGACAAGTCAAGTTATTTGTCATGTTAGCTGTCCTGAGACTGAACAAGGATCAACAATAAACTCTGGTCATAACCTAATATGGTTTTGAAGTTCAACAAATGGAACGGCTAAAGCTAGTAAAAATAATGAATCGGCTTTAATAATATTGGCTGTTTGCTTTTACTTTTACTCATATTTAAAGTTTTTTAAACCTCAACATAAGGAGAATACTGATACAGAAACATGCACACATTTCGTCTGAAATATTTGAGCAAGTTAAAAACTATACTGAGAGTGCCCATACTGTGAAAATAAATCAGAACCCAAAAGCAGAATCAGAGCCAGCCAGTCTCTAAATTGAGAAGGAAGTATTTTATTTTAACAAGAGTGATCTCTATTGGGAAAAAGCAATGTTGTCAATATAAAAATTCCCTGACTACATAATAAACCAACAGCTTTAGGTGTTTCTAACTCTACTGATATAACAGCAGATATAGAGATGATGCCAGATTCTGTGGGCAAAGGAAGTGGTGACAACCTCATTTAGCAATGGTGACATCCAGATCATGAGTGGCTTGGCTATACGACTCTATCCCCATTACTAGGCTTATATAACAGTGTAAACTAGATCATCTGGTGTGATAAAATGTGAGTCATCTGAATAAGAAATCATTTCCTGCAAAAGCACCAAATAACAAAACATTTATTCAGAAATCCAATTACAAAGGATATTGTGTTTGAGACAGGCTTTAGAGATCATTAGGAAGTAGATGTGGACTGACTTAAAACACAATATATATTAAACAAGGTGTTGGGTTTTGAAGGTTTTTTATTTTTTTATTTTGACTGATTTAAAAAAAAGTTAAATGGTCTAATGGATTGCATTTTTGTCCCTTTTGCTGAAAATTACAATTCCAGACTATTTTGGTCTCTTAAAGAAGAAATCCCTTGATCTTCTAAAATACACATATAAGTTACTAAGGACACTGTATCAAAATGTTATTCAAAAATCAAAATACCCAAAATATAGCTTTAATAGCTCAAATATTTTCATACTTTTTTTTTTGCATGCATTTAATTCGTACAAGTAACTTTTTTTTTCTCAACGTCCTAACATTTTAAATAATCAGATATAATTATTTCATTATGACCAGGAGTAAAAGTATGTTTTTTACTCTAAAAATTTAAAATAAATAAATACAATTCACAAAAATAATTTAGCAAGGAAATACAATTTATCATGAACCTTACACCTCTGCCCTATTAACAAACATAAAATCTGCTTTTATGGCACTGATGTATGGTATTATAAACTTGAATGCTTTTTATATCTCATTTTGATAGTGTCTTTGATCAAATAGTTACACTAATTATAGAGAAAAAGCCAAACGCTTTTTTACGATGACACAGTCATGTTCCTCCACATTGTGTGTTGAGAGATATTTCACTGTGTGCTTTTAACTACTATATCAAAGAAGAAAAAAACTAACTCCCCCTGCACCCCACAACACCACAGGGCTGAATCTTGACATGCATGTTTTGGCTTAAACTTTCACGTACTGTGACATATAATATAATCATATAATCAACGCTAAAATGCCTCGGTGTGCTGCTTGTTTTGACTTGACTTGTGAATTTAAATCAGGTAGTCTGTTTCACGTGTGGATGTGAGGATAGTTATACCTGCAAATAACCTTTCTGTGAGAGAGCTGAGTTCACAGCAGACATGGGGAACCTCTGGCTGGGCTTGTTCACACTGCTGCAGCCTGCTGTTCTGTTCGCCTCCCCGCTGCCGGCTCTACGCTTGTCAGCTCGTGGTGACCTGGAGTTTGCAGAGGTAATTTCAAACTATTTAAAAACGATTTGTTTCAACGATTCAGTGTCAACTCTTTCTTTTTAGACACAATAACTTTATACACTGTGCACTTTCAGATTTTCATTCACTGTTTTACACATTGCATGAAAGGTCATTTTCAAATATCCGTAATAGGGGGAATTTAATATGCCAGCAGAACAAAATATGTTTACTGTATATGCAGGAAGCTGTATATGACGTCACATGATGTTTCCAAACATGTTATTTGTGACTTCTTCATGCATCACCACAGCATTCTTACACACTTAGGGAAGTCACTATGTGTAGACTCTGGGAACTTCCACTATTCAAGTGAATAACTACAACATCTGCTTCACTGTGTGTGAACATTCTGAAGAGGTAATTTGCGTAAACTCATTGAGGCTGTGATGATGGTGACTTTTAATGGGTGTGTATACTGCACAAACAGCATGATTCAAAATATACTGATAAAGTAAAACAGCGCACAAGTTAGCATGGGCTGACTACCGAAAATGTGCTTGTCTTAAAAAAAACAAGTCTATACATTTAGTTTGGCTGAAGGGTAAGTTTTCTCATCATAAAATAAAAGCAGCAGCTGTGTGTGTTGTGTTTTCCCTTCCCGCGGTGGAATTCTTGAAACTATTATAGTAAACAGCCCTTTGGGCGATAGATTTGTGTCTGCTGTGAGTGGGATTACATCACTGTAACAGTTTTAACTTCGGGAATCCACAAAAGCCAAACACACCTCAGCCAAAGTACCTACGGCAGTAATGTGTGCATAACCATCATGGCCAGACTAGTCAGTAGGAATTTAGTGAAAGTAATTTTTTCCATATTAAATTTACCATAATATAGTCAAAATATATTTACAGTTTAGCAAGTCACTATTGATTTTAAAGAAAGATTTGCTGAAAATCTACTCACCGTTATGAGTACCAAGATGTAGATGAGCTTGTTTCTTCATCTAAAGAGATATGAAGAAATTTAGCATTGCATCACTTGCTCATTAATGGATCCTCTGTAGTGAATGGGTGCTGTTAGAATGAAAGTTGCTAAAAACATTGCAATAATCTGCAAGTTATCCACACCACATCTTGTGAAGTGAAAAACTGCGTGTTTGTAGGAAACAAACCCATCAAGGGGTTTTAACTTTAAACTGGGGCTTCTAACCAAAATAGCATTGTTTTTCTTTAAAACGGCAGTATACTTTAGTAAAGATTACTGTGCAGTAAAATTATACTGAATTTACTATAGTTTGCTAAGTATATTACAGCATTTTTTTATGTTGGACACCCCATTTAATGGCGTTTTCCAACGAATTTCAGGAGGAACACATACGAACGATCGCCAGCTGCTGCCGATCTCCCTATAACTAGTTAGCCTATCAGAACTCCCTCCCTCCGCTTGAATTACGGCTTACTTCCTCTCTCTGGTATCTTCGTTTTTTGACTTCCACCGCTTTCCCTTTCCCGCCACCAGAGCAAGGGCCAGACCAGAGAAGTCCAAAACATACCAGATTTCTCCTCCGGATTTCTCCATTTGGAAACACTGTCACCGTAACCATTCAGCTACCATTTAAAATCGACCGGTTAGAGACTTATTGTCTTCTCGCTGCTTTCAACAATCACCACTTCCTCCCGGACACATATAACCCTCGCCTCCTAGGGGTAAATCTCCTAGTGCTCGGGGTCCGCCGGGCTCCCTGCCTGTTCCCCGGACAGCATTTATATTACTAATCGCAGAGGAAGTGGGAATTAGTGAAACATTAGTAGAAATACTTCATAGTATCTTACAGACTTGAATTTGTGAATTTTCCTTATTGGTTAGATATGAAACAATTCATTCGAATGAATAGGATTTTTTTCAATGCTACATTCGTGGTGGGAAGTGAATCATAACTTTTGAAGTTTATTTAGATTTTTCTCTGATTCCTTCAGTTCTTCTCGCATAGTATAGCATTATGCCAGTAGGTGGCGACAAGAGAATGAATTATATAGTTATATAAGCACATAAATGTAGACCCATCTTATCATTGAATCACAATTATTAAAAAAAAAAAGGAAAAAAAAAGCATTGAATTTGGCCGTCCTTGCCTTTTATTGAAATATGCATTATAAAGCATTTTTTCAACAAATGGCAACAAGTCAAATCTACAATGTTGTTAATTGTAAAGATTAATTTGCTTACTTTGAATTTATTGGATTTTATGCACTGACTGCATACAGTAGTTCACTGAAATGGGTTTGGATGAAACAGGTTTATCTAGAAAAGTTCTACAACTATAAGCCTGTAACTGGCCATCTGAAGCGTGCAGCAGAGCCTGACTCATTCAGGGCCAAGCTGAGGGAGATGCAGCACTTCTTCGGCTTGGAAGAGAGTGGAGATGTGGATCCACAGACCATAGCAGCTATGAGAAGAGCTCGCTGTGGTCTCTCTGACGTTGAGCCATTCAGAAGACGATGCGATGGACAAACATACAGGTGAGCTTCACATAGCTTACTCTGGTGAGCAGGATGTACAGCGTTATGAATCACATTCTCATGACTCTGTGCTCAGAATCTCCAGACTCAGCTCAAAGTTGACAGCTGCACAGGTCAGGACAGCTTTCAGACAGGCATGGAAACTCTGGGCTCAAGCAGTGCCCTTGAAATTCCGCAGACGGAGAAGGAGTGATGCTGACATTGTCATTTCCTTCAATAACAAAGGTGTGGAAAGAAAAGCTGACCTTTGAAATAATGGAACTGAGTAATTGTCATACTCTATACTGTGTGTGTATTTTCAGGGAGTGAACCGTAATTTACAAACCAGTTAATAGTACTACTATAAAATCATAATGAATCATTAACCCTAGAGTTGTTAAGTGTCATTTTGAAGAATATGTATAATATTAATAAAATATGTATGGTGTTTGAGCATATTTAAAATAGATTTATTAATACTACAAAAATAGTACAACTTTAAAGAATAGTACCTGAAACAATAACAGTATTAATAATAAATTGTGAGTGTGTGTTTCTTTATGTGAATTTTTTAAAGTGATATTTTAAATATTATTAACTTGTCATTTTAAATAATATTATAAATGTTTTTTCTTTAAAAAAAATCTACTTCATTGTTTGTGCATTTGTATTTATTCAACATTTATTAGCAATAATGTGTGCCACTTATAGTAGATCATGAAGATGGGTCACCGTTTGATGGTGAGGGGGGTATCCTGGCACATGCTTTCTTCCCCGGTAGGGGCATTGGTGGAGATGTGCACTTTGATGATGAGGAGTCCTGGAGGCAAGAAAATTTTCCATTCTCACAACCGCATTCTCGGAACGAATCGTTCTCTGTGAACGGAACAGAACTGGACAACTAGTTGTCTGGCACGTCATTCCCTTCGTGAGAGAGCTGCTCTGCCACACAAACACGTATCTACCGTGTTTTATCCTATCAGTTTTCCACCTGGGCCGCTCAAAAAGCTCCTGTTTCTGCCCACATTTAATTTAGCTACTGTCATTTCAAGTGTTCATGCTTCCTCATATGTTAGATAAGCGGGTTTGGCATGCTTTCAAGGGAGCGGGCCGGGAGAACGGCACGCTCGAACCCTAGCAATTAGAACCCTAGGGAGGGTAAGGGCTCGGCGTCCGGCACGAACTCCGGCTGCCCCCCGGAGTGGGAAGTCAAGAAAAGAGGGGGCTGAAGGGGAGGTGGTGGATTTTGCAAAAGCGAGATGTTGATGAATGGAAAGCTGTGGTTTTATAGTGCTTAGGGAAAGATTTGATTGGGCGATCTAAAGGGCACTTGAGGCATCCAGGAGGAAAGGGGCGGGTGCTCTAGGAGCGTGTAGTTATTCACTCATATGGCATAACATTTTGTCCTTGCATTTCTAACTACTTGGAAGGATAGCTACATAGAAAAACAATGAAAATATAGTGTAGTGTACTGAAAAAAAAAACAAATTCTTTGGGAACCAACACTGTGTACCTTGTGTTTTTCTGTCAAAGGTAAGAGGAAAATCAGTTTGGACAGACTACCTCCGAAAACACCAGATAAATGTGATCCTGTCATTTGATGCCGTCACTGGCATGCAACAGGAGCTCGTTTTCTTTAAAGACAGGTAGTCTGGATCCATGTGTGTACATTGAGTCATAGTTAAACTATAGTGTCTGACTGATACTCCTGTTACAGGTTTATTTGGCGGGTACATCCCAGTTTTGAGCAAATAGGGATCACACTAATAACAAGTTTGTGGCCTGACCTCCCAGCTCACATAGATGCTGCATATGAGAACACAAACAAAAACAGCATGCTATTTTTTAAAGGTGAGCCTTTCATGACTCGATATCATCATAAAAATAATGGCATAGTTTCAGTGTAGTATGTCTCACTCAGGCTCTCAATACTGCGAGGTGAGCTCTCTCCAGGTAAAGCATGGATATCCAAGAAACATTTCGGAATTTGGATTCCCGTCCACTGTTAAGAGCATCGATGCAGCTTTGTACTTCCGGGAAACACATCTCACAGATTTCTTCGTTGGTGGAGAGTGCTGGAGGCATGAGAAACTGAATAAAATCTCAATAACACGTATTTATAAGTGTTTACATCTTTCTCTGAAGGAAGCACTTGTGTTTTCTGCTGTGTTTTGAAGGTTTGATGAAGATGCAGGGAGGATAATGGAAGGTTTTCCCAAACCCATCGCACATGAATGGCCAGGAGTTGAGTCTCCCGTGGATGCTGCTGTAGCTCATGATGGTTGGTATCACCAGTAGAAACAATCACACAAGCTCACTTTTAAAATCTACATATGTTTTATACATATATGAAATTAGCAGTTTTAAGTTTCCTGAAGTGAAACATTTATTGAAGTTATTTTTGTGTATACTTTTGTTGCCAAAACATAAAATGTGATCATGAAAAATAATTATGTATTATTATTAATATTCATAGAACAACATGATAGTAAATCCTTCTAAATAAAAATCTTAAAAAGACCCAAATTGTTCCCTCTAGTATTTCCCATTTCTTTTTAATGGGTGTTTAGATATTTTAACTGGAAAATTATTTTTAAATTTATTTTTTGCAACACATAGATTAAAAGTGATAGATTAAAAAAAGGTTAAAAACAAAAATATATATATATATATATACACACATACATACATAGTTCTTATATATTTATGGAAAAAAATTCAAGTGTAATAATTATGAAAACGATGTTATATATTTGTGTTGTAATTTCAGTTTTCACAATAGAGCATGATAGCAAAGTGTTAATTTATTTTTTTATGTTTTTATCAGTGATAGATATTGTCTTCTGTCAGAGCATTACTCAATTCTTCTATTATTTCTTTGTCCTTTTATATCAATAAATTGATTTTTGATGGCATTTTTATATTTTAACTGGAGAATTAATTAAAATATTTAAAATAAACATCAAATATACAAAAGATAGAGCTTTAGACATATTTTTGCCATCATTCCATTAATTTTATATACATTATGTAAGTCCAAAAAAAAAAATGTGACAAAAAAACTGAATAATAGGTATTTATCTTTCCCCCCAGGGAATTTAAACAAACATTGCATAATTCAATCAAATGAAAGCCATAGTTTTCATGCTTTTTTACTTTATTTTCTTTATATTTGTCTAGGAAGTGTTTATTCGTCTTCGTAGGACCTCAACAACTGGAATTCAACCCCAAAATTAGACAAGTAATGAAGACAGGGGCTGCAAACACATGGCTTCAGTGCCGAAAAGGCCGTTGATCAATAACACACCATTTATGGTGAAGGTGGGAACCGAATTGCAACATTTTTTGTTGCTTCCACCTTGTCCGGCTTCATGGTTTCCTGTTGCATGATTCCAATTTATGCAAAGTTCTCATTAAATGGTTTTGAAACAAATTGCCTCAGTAGCAGATGTGTGCACATCTGTAGAGCTCATTGAGTGATGACGAAAGAACCTTTTTTTTATGTGTGATACACTGTCTTACTCCAGCTTCCCCAAATAATAAAGTTTTGTTTATAAAGCAGTGCATCATTTTAGCTTAGTTTTAGTATTGACGAATCTGCCACTGCATGTTTGTTTTAGGATTTACAGTTTTTCATTGTGCAGATTCATCATTTATTTAGTACATTTTAGGCTGTGCAAGACTTTTTTCGGTTCTAATGGAATTAGATTTCTTTGTAATTATCCAAAGCAGCTAAGTATTAAGTATAATACTAAATATTATTATTCACTAATGATAACCTTTAATAATAAGCTTCAGAAGCTATTCAGTGTTGAAAAACACTGTCAAGAAACAGTTTTAAACCAGTCTATTCTGATCCACTTCACGCATGACTAAGACAGAGCTGTCATAACCCATTTGCTCATGCCACGCTTATCATTACAACACTCAAGGACAAAGAGGATGTTTTGAATGCTTTGGGCTCCCCTACGCATGGTGATACATGAGAAATAGTGGGATTTTGTAGCAAACACAAGTAAAATAATGTACATATGGATTTACTATGAATAGGGCTGGATTAATGTTTTAATGTACAAATCCAAATCTTACTTTGTCACTGAACTGAAATCATGAAACAATTAGAGCCATGCTAAATCATGAAAAAAGGGACAGATATGTCAGATATTGTTTTTAAATTATTTCAGAAAACAATTCAAACAATTTCCCTTTATTTTACTGAAAATAATAACATGTAAGGTAATAAGCTGCACATTGTTTGCTAACTATGGTCTTACCACAAATACCACAGTTATTGCAACTGGAGTTACTATGCAAGAGTTACAGTAAATTTATGTAAGACACCCCACAACCATTATCATGCACGTACAATTTCTCAATTTCTCCACACTTTTCCTTTGATTTGTTGCAACACTGGCATTTATGATAGCACTTTGTGTGAAATAAGTAAATAATGTATATACGGGGTACATGAACGTACTGTAAGGGGTCTGTGATACATAAAACATTTAATGTGTGTATGTGTGTTTCTGTAAGTAAAGTAGTGTATAAAATAGATGATTGCTGAGAATCTGAATTCTTGTATCAAACAAGATAGTAAAGATAAATTGGTGAATAAAAGGTATTTAAAGATAATTAACAAAAGTCAGATTCTTCTTTCTATTGCATTTAACAAAACATCCCAACTTTTCTGGATTTGAGGTTGAAGCATGTGTATGGTTCCCTGACTGAGTTTCCTGTGGCGAAAGGTGCAATATGTGACTCAATCTCGTGTTGCACAATCTCTCCGTCTTTGGTGTATATAAGAGGGGAGCAAAAAACCTAGACTTCATCAGTTCCTTGAAAGAGCAGCAACATGAAGAGCTACTACAAGCTGTGTGTTCTTATGGCTTTGGTGGTTGCTGGATACACCAACCCAATACTTCCACCTGCTGATAAAGACAGAGAGAACATTGCAGTGGTAATTTGCCCGCTTTGAGCTACTTTGACAGTGCTGTTAGACACAGAGTGCAAACTAACTTTGGTCTTCTTTTTGTTTTAGAATTACCTGACTCAGCTATATGGCCTGCCAAAGCAGACCGCTTATAATGCTGAAAAACGCTCCGGCGACATGAGTCTGAGGCTGAAAGAGATGCAGCAGTTCTTTGGAATCAAGGTGACAGGGAAGCTGAATGAGGAGACGCTGGATGTGATGAAGAAGCCACGCTGCGGGGTTCCAGACGTTGCAGCATACTCCACTTTTCAAGGCGACTACAAGTGGAAGAAACACGATCTGACTTACAGGTGAGACCTGCTAACTGACAAAACTGTTCAAGATAAAACTCATCAAACTGACTCACAACATTTATTTTACTGTCTTTTTATTGCCAGGATTGAGAACTACACACCTGACATGTCTGTAGCAGAGGTGGATGATTCCATCAAAAGGGCCCTTCAAGTGTGGGCAGACGTCACTCCTCTGATATTCACCCGTATCTACACAGGCACAGCTGACATCATGATCTCTTTTGTTGTTGGAGGTAGTTTTTTGTAAACTAACCATTATCACTGCAAAACGGCCTGTTTTGAATTAGTTTATTGATTAAAACGGAGAAAAATTTATTTAAAAAGAAAACTTACAGCAAGTTAAAGTGACTGTTTTACAATGTATAAGAAATATATACATATATTTATATATATTTTTTTAATTATGGCTCCGAAAATGTTTTTACTGTGAATGTATTATGTCTTTCTGCTCTGGCATATTTTTTTGTGTACAAAAGCTTAAAGACAAACTCTCTGAAATTAAGTAATATCTTACCATAAAATTAATTGATTATATATATTTTAAATGGACATTTATACAAAAAGAGGATTTTTGCAATGCATATACATTTTTCAAAAGATTTTTCATATATTTTTTCAATTTTGAAACAAGGAAAAGGGATGAAAAAAATTATAATTTCATATATTTATTAAAAGTTTCAGGTGTGTTTAGTAGAAAAATATTAGTGAAGATAAAAAGGAAATTATTTGCATTAGATTCCACTGCAGTATATTGTTATATTTGAATATATGTAAAAAATATTGTGTAAAAAAATATCTTTAAATATAATGAATGATAAAATATTTATTAATCACTCTCTGTCTTTTTATTCCAGATCATCGGGATGGATACCCCTTTGATGGACCAAATGGTTTTCTGGCTCACGCTTTTCCTCCATTTGAAGGCATCGGTGGTGATGCCCATTTTGACGATGACGAGAGGTTCTTTTACAAATCTACTCAAGGTGAGGGCAGATTCTGAAATATCTCCATTTTATCTCCAGTTTGTACCAATGCACATTATAAAAAGACTGCTGTATTTACATTTAAACTTATTCCTTAGGTTACAATTTGTTCCTGGTGGCTGCCCATGAGTTCGGACACTCTCTAGGGCTCGAACATTCCCAGGATCCGGGTGCACTGATGTATCCCACCTATGTTTACAGAGACATGGATACCTTTCGCCTCCCTAAAGACGATGTTGACGGAATCCAGTCTCTTTATGGTAAAAATGCTACAAATCGGATACATCAGCGATTGTTGAAAAGTCGTTGAATGTGACATTTCTAATGATTTGACTGTTTTACTAAATAGGGCCAAACAAAATTATCCCGACTGGACCCACACCACCAGAAACCCCAAACAACTGCGACCCCAATCTGGTCCTGGATGCTGTCACCATGCTCCGTGGAGAGATCATGTTCTTCAAGGGCAGGTAAAGAGACAGAAATGCTATCTGATGTCAACGTGTCCTCGTGAGCTGTGACAAGTCAAATCTGACCCTTATCCGGTATCTGGCTTTATTTGCAGCTTCTTCTGGCGCAGTTATCCTCTGAGTGCAACCGTTGAACAACATCTCATCCCAAGCTTCTGGCCTGAAATTCCTGATCATATCGATGCAGCCTTCGAAAGTCTATTGGAGGACAAAGTCTTCATTATCAAAGGTAAAAAGCTAATGAATAAAAACAAGGTTCTTTTGTGAAAACCTCAAGAGTGCTTGGATGTTAAATGTTCTTCATGGAACCATAGATGCCAATAAAGAAGGATTATGTTTAAGTGTGAAGATAACTATATCTTATGAAACATGAAATGTAATTTGAAAATGTTGTCACACCTCAGGTGAGAAGGTCTGGGCTCTCTATGGCTATGATATGGTAGAGGGATATCCCAAGAGTCTCAGCATGTTCCGTTTGCCAAAAAAAGTGCAGAAAGTCAGCGCTGTCCTCTACGATGAGACCAGCTACAAAATCCTGTTTTTCGCTGACGACAAGATTTATAGGTCAGTAGATCACTTAGTCTGATTGAGTTGGTTTTCAAGAACTGTCAGTTAACATTAATTTTGTTTTTCTGCAGTTATGATGAGGAAAATCGCAGAGTAGAGAAAGGTTATCCTAAACCCGTGGAACAAGTTTTCCCTGGAATGACAGGGAAGGTGACTGCAGCCTTCCAGTATAAAGGTAAGAGTTCTACCAAATGTTACACACAACATTCACTTACATTCATTTAACATCTGCTTTTAGTCAAAGTGACTTCCAACTGAAAAAAGCTTAACTAAAATCCACAATCTTTCATGATTATTTTTAGGTTTTAACTATCTTTTCAGCGGATCAAAGATGTTTGAGTTTGGCTCCTACAACAACAAGCTGTTCCGTGTTCTCAACAACAATTATTTCTTGCCCTGTTAGTCAGATAATGTTGAGTTTTTCGTTATAGCTCAGCTATAAACTGCCTGCATGAAGGAGAATCTACACCATTAGTATTTTAAAGTAAATTATTAAGTAATATATTAACTTTTTTAACTTATTTTACGGAAAAGTCGGTAGTTTAGTATCGTTTAAAGTATTATGTGCAATAAAAGAACAAAGTGTCCAATGATTTTTGCAATTTCACAATAAAGATTTAAGCATTTTTATGAAAAATATGTTTTTTGTTTGTTTATTAATCAGCTTGACACCAAACATAGGAGGGTCATTCCATGTCAACTCAACCAGTTTATTTAAGTGTACTATTAGTGTACTTCTCTTAACCTAATAAAAATAGGGAAATATACATTCAGTCTACTTTTTATGTACTTCTCAGAAATATGCTTAAAATGGCATTCAAGTGTTTGTAACTTGCACATAGAAAAAGTCTAAATATATTTGAGCTCTGTTTGTGATCCTAGAATCTGTGTTCTCATTGTTATACAGTAGGGGGCGCTATTACACGTCATCTGTACTGAATTTTCAACAACAAAAAATACAAGTGAAGAAGAAACCTAAACAACACGCTTCCAGGTGTAATCTAAAACAAGCAACAGATAAACAGCATCAACAGACTCCATCTATGTCTGTTGCGTCTATCAAAATGTTTTCATCTTAAAAAAATGTCGGAAAGTGGAGACGCGGCTCATTTTAAGTGTATGCACCTCAGAAAGAAAACGTTGTTTATTGTGATTAAATTACACTTGTTTAACACAATCTAAATAAACGGATGACTTATTGAAAGTTTAAATTGTCGCGCTGTTGTGACGACGCGTGACACGTGACAGCATCAACATGGCGGATGTAGTACGTCCGAGTTCCATTCATTCAAAATGCATCAGATGTCAGATCAGAAAGAGAGAAATAACTAACATTTCACAGAAAGGAAGATCTTCTCAGCCTCCTGCAAGGAGACATTCTGTCGAACAGCCAGTGCATTTATGATGACCTATGAAAAATATTAATATAAATATACTATTAAACTAAATGGGTTTTGACCTTGCTCAACTTTGTTGAATGGAACAAAGCTAAACTACAGAACGGCCAGAGAAAGTCCTTGCAGCATGTGGTGCATCTTTTCAGTTTGGGCAAGGATCTCCCTTTTTGGATTGTTAAATGCCTCTTGAAAAAGAAAGAATTGTTCAAATATTTAGAGATCATTTGAAGGAAAATATCCCTAGTGCATTTTTTAATCATCTGTCCTACAATGAGTCTTACCAAATCCATAATATCACTTCATACTAGCCATGCAGAACATGACAGAAACTAATACATGATAACCATAGGCCTGCAGATTAGGCTAAACAGTAACAAACTATTAAAATGCCACTGCCAAAATAACAGGCTGGAATCACATATCGTAGTGCAACCAGGCATTCAGCACCGTTTAATCATGAAATATTTAATACTTAAGTAATATGGTAAAACAATAAAAATTAAGCAAGTTTTCATACTGATACAGAAAGCTGAAGGTAAATATTACAACTCACGTGAGCATGTTTTTATCATCTTTTTATTTTTAATTAATGTGACGGTCAGATTTATTATAGTCATTAAAACTCAACAACGATTTATTAAATAATGGCCATGAATTAAGAATGTCATATTAATTAATAACACTAACACACAAATTCTTCTGTTGGGAATTAATTTGTAATTCATAGTTATCAGCGCTCACGTTGCACACTGTTACAACTTGGCATGGTTTAAACATTAGAGAATAAACTTAATTGAATATCGATACTCACAGTCTGATTGCTGTCCGTATCGTCCATCTTTAATCAGTCTTTTTGGTGATCCAGGTCAGTGGATGGCACTGTCACAAAAAACTAGGGTCCTAAAACTGTGGTCCTAAAACTGAGGGTCCTGAAACTGCTGTGCCTCCAGTTGTGCAGGAACATACTGTTGGGCTTTAAACTAGTGATGGGAAGTTCGGATCATTTTATCGACTACGACCTTTGAGTCTCGTTTCAAAAAGGAACGAATCTTTTTTTCTAGTCATCTCGTTCATTTCGTTCTTTTTAGCAAAATATAATTAAAATGTTACCTCCCTAACACATCTACTGCTTACACAAACGTCGATCACACTACAAACAAGACAAAACTACAATGCATAATAATAACAGAAAAGATTATTTATTTGTTTACCTGGGTCTTTAATCTATGATTCGCTCACCTTATTATTAAAAAATAAAAATAAAAGTGAAAGTGAAATTATTAAAAATTATAGCAAGCAATAGAAGCTTGCCATAAAAATTGCATGTTTGAATGTTCGAAAAGAAGATTATGGACGAGGATAATGGCCTTCGTAACTCTTCCCCCAATGTTCTGCTGTCCTGGATGTTGCTCTCTCATTGGCTGTAGGTAATCGCCTATGTTATTCGGTCAGAACACATTTCACACTGCATGATTCTGAATCGCCGACAGGTCCAGATATTTAGCATGCCAAATATCTCACGGGTGCCGGCGATTCTCTCAGATCACGTCTTTGATTATTCACACTGTTTGATTGTCACTCGCGTGAACGAGCACCGATTTGCCTATGATTTCGGGCATATGTCATATGGCCCGTAATGTTAACCGATGCAGCCTGAGCCTGAAACAGAATTGATTAGTTCATCTCTCAAGCCTTTCAAGTTGTTTATTCTTATGTTATGTGTTGTGACAGCACTGGATATAAAAATTAGTAACTAATTTACAACCTTCCTTACAAACGTGTACATAGTTTTTTTTATTATTATTATCATTATTATCATTGATTATTGTTATTATTATTATTATCATTATTATTTATTTAGTTTATAAATGTGTCAATTTCTGTCAGGATGGTTCTGTTCCATAACACTGAATGTACTAAAAGGCAGAGATGGGTGACTCGAGTCACATGACTTGACTCGAGTCTGAATCGAGTCACAATTTTCAGGACTTGCGACTTGCTTGATGGAAGTAAGAAAATGACTTGACTTGACTTTGACTTGAGAG
>JAUMHG010000050.1:13050897-13060983 GCA_032359395.1 Enteromius anoplus
GAACATTTGGGACATTAAAAGAACGTTCTCACATGGTCCTCTTTTAGTCGTATTATAACGTTCCAGATGTGACTTTAAGGGGATGTCCCATTTTGGTTATTGTTTGGTCATAAAATAACGTTATAAAGAGAACATTTGGGACGTTAAAAGAACGTAATTTGAAGTAATAAAAAAGCTTTTTAATAAATGTATTTTAAAAAAATAATAAAAAAAACTTTTGTTCACAATTTTTTTTTATTTGGAATTATTTTTGCCGCGTATGTTTATAAACAAATTTTGGGCGGTGGAACATTGCGATGGAGAGTCACTCACTGGGTACCGTTCCGTTTGCTTCTCCAAAGCACCCACACAATAATAGCTCCAAACGCCCAGTTTCCATAACAACGACATGTGCCCTTACCCTCTCAAAAGAGTTCCTGCTTCAGCTACTGTCTCTGAGGCTGTTGGGCTGAGGGGGAGAAAGCGAGAAACACAGTCTGTGCCACTAAAGAAACAAAAGATCAACCCGTTTCATTAATTTCTCACTCTTGCATACATAAAACTTACGCTGCAAAGAAAGAACTTTACAGACATTTCCAAACCACTCCTCTACTTTACAGAAGTCATTAGATAACGGTCTTGTTTTGGAGCATAACACGCACACATACACAAGTATGCATACTTCAGTCATCACTGACTACGGAACCTCAGAACACCTGTATCAGCCAATCACAAGCTGGGAAATTTAATCACGGCTCCTCCCACTACATCCTATGCGGTGGAATATAGAACTCACAGGAAGTCCAGTTTTATTAGGCTTTTAAGTCGCCACACGTAACAAATTATTTATAAATCATTTAATCTCGGACTTTTAATGGGTGTATAGCTGTATATGACACACTTGGATAAAATAAAATGCAATTCATCTTATTAAAACAACATGCATTAAGATTCATGCCGATCCACTGTATTTTCTGATCTGATTTGCATTTGAGCTCAATACGAAAACGCCCTGCAGGTTGCAGCAACTGCTGACTCATCAATCATTTGGCTTCTGCAAAGCGTTGAGAGACCTGACAGGGGCAAACTGTGTGGAAAATAAAAGATGTTGTAAGCAACTGTATCCATAAACAAGACACCACAACGTTTTGGAATACAGATGATGTTGTTCTCACCCAATTGTGCTCAGTCTGAATCAGGCACACCCTTAATTTCCTGTCTGCGCCACTAGAGGGCGGTCGCGTATCGCTTTAGCCTGTTAACGTCATTTAAACTGGTTTAATTTTAATTACATAAAAACCAGGTGAACTCACAGAGGCAATGTAGGCATTTTAGTGTCGGTAAAATTAGTTTTAGCCTTTTAGCTCTGGGTAAATTCGCAGAGCGCCCCTCGAGGACAGAGCACAAATGAGTCCACAAAAATCAATGGATGAAATGGATTCAATAGCAAAAGCTTTTTCGCACGTTGCTGTAAAAACAATCAAAGGACAGATAAAGCATTTCAGCCACAGATATCATATAATTAGTCTTGATATTAAAAGGCACTGTGCTGCTCGTTCAACTCTCAGTGATCTGCCATAAGGAGCTTAAGCAAGAGTCTGTGAAAAATTGACAGGAACAATAATGACAGAGCACAAAAATGACTGACATTTCATGTGCACAGTAAGGATGAGGGCATGAACTTGTACAAGATACATGAGTCAGATGTAAGGTTGACCGGAATGGTCCGAGTTCATGTTTAGGAGGAGCCTGGGCTGGTTAACCCTCACGTCAATGAGAAATTAAGCCACACTGATGTGAGGAATGTAGTGAGATCATAGTAACTGGGAGTATATTATGACAAAATGGTTGATGAAGGGACCTCAGACGTCACTCTGTCTGTCTCTGGTGCAGTTTGGCTCCAAAGTAATTATCTCACAGAAGTTTCAACAGCAGGCTTGGTGTGTGAACTGTAGAGCCAGAGAAGATCTGACCCCAGGTTGAATTCCCAGACGTTCCCAGCTCTGGAGATCTAATATAAGATAATTCTTTGTTCTGTATGGTAGCTAGTATTGTTGGATGGTTACACTGAGAAAAAAAGTAACACTACTTAAAAGCCTTCATGTATAATGCATCGTAAAGGTTGTAATGTATTTTAATCATTTATTATGGGCTTTGTAATACATTATGTGTAAATGGAAGATTTATATAGCAACAATGAACTAATAAGTGTATTTATAATGCATTAAAACTACTTTTATAAAGCATTCTAAGCAAAGGCTTTAAGTAAAGTGTTACAAAAAAACACACTGAACAACAATCAAAGTGAAGTCAATCATAGGACAACAAAATATGTAATTTTATTAAAATAATAAAATGAACAAAAAAGTAATTATAATAAATTGCATGAAACTGCTAATTCTACACTGTTGTTTTTTTTGTCAAATTAACAAAATCCCATTAATAAACAGTCTTAAAAATGTTTTTTTGAATATAAATAGGTATTTGATTAAAATTGAGCAGATGGGAAGAGTCCAGAGAAAAGAATGTCTGGCGACAATGGAACACAAAACAAAAAGTGCAGGTTGTTCTTTAAATTTTTAATTTTAAAACTTTGTCATTGTCCAACAGGGGAGGGAAAAAAAGGTATATCAAATTAAGAAAGGTACAATTCATTTTATCATCGTATTGCAGCCTGAAGAAAGTATCTTTTCTTTCCAACCACAATTTGAAAGCCAATACAAATAAAACAACTAACACCTATCATGTACCTTCTCTTCTAGTTTGCCTTGATTGTTCAAGACTTAAAAAAATATCCAGGGCATATAAGAAACCTTCCAAAATTCGTGTACACCAAGGAGATGATGCAAAACAACAAAAAAGAATGAGCTTGTGGCACAAAACACGCACATGATGACAGGACGCTGTATCAAACATGATGAAGGAAACGAGGCACAAAGTTCATAAAGAGTTGAGCTCTCAGTTGGTTTTGGCAGCCATATTCAAGGAGAAGTAGATCCTCAGATAGACCAAAGGAAACGTGTTCACACTTATAAAATAGACTTTAAAGGAGACAGAAGCACAGCTAGACTTGAGGATAATTCTATCTAAATGAAACCCTGTTCCCAAAGATGGATGTTCATGTCAAGGATAACAGTCACCTGTGGTGCTGGAGTGTTAGTGTTCACTAAATGTGCATGACTGTGCAAGTGTGCTTGAATACTTCAAATTCTGCCATCATTATTCAACATATTTTAAAGAAGCCCAAGCTGCTCTTTTCCAGTTTATCTCTGTCAGCTTCCATTGTATCGAAAAGAGCAGCACGGTCATTTTTTGAAGCTTCTACTTTTGAGTCCCACAGATTTAAAAAAAAAAAAATCATGTAAGTTTGGAACAGCTTGAAGTTGAGTAAGTAATGGCAGTATGTAATTTTTTAATGAGCTATTCCTATACATTGAAGAAAGGTTTGTTTGTCCTCGACAGCATGGAAATGCTTTATTATCAGTACGAGACTGAGAAGAGTGAGAGTGTACGACAAAATTCCAGAAAGTATGACACGGCTATGATAGCATGGCAAAACACTGAAGCTGTTGTCCTTATTAGCAAGATTCTCTCAGCTTTGAATGCTATTGGTTAATTGTGCGGTATTGCCAAGTAGGCTATATCGTAGAAGCCTAGTACGAAATCACTAGGTCCTGATATGTACGTGAAGGAAACTAATAAAAGGACACAACAAACAAAAAGAGACAGATAAAACACATTTTTTTTCATACAGGGATCCGTCAGCCCCATCAGACAGGTTTTTATGCATGTTTATGAGATGAAATATATATATATATAAATAGGTGATTTAATGTAACAGATGTTGTCTCAGTCAGGGTTGTGTAAAAGATTATGCAAAACTTGGTATAAAATTGCACTTTATACACTCATAAACATTGTGTCTCTGCTATTCATTTTCTATCCTCACCAAATGATTTGGGTCTACGGAGAGCCCTGTCCTTCCCAAAACACTTCCAAGTCCATAATCCCGGCATTCCGCCCTTAAAGTCAATAAAATTCCTAAATTGGTAGTATTTGTAGTAATAAATAAAATCTTAGGTAATGCTCAGGCATGCTCGTAGAACTTCAAAAATCATATATTTTGGTTGATTCCATTTTGAGGGGGAAAACAAAGGTGGGGCCTTTTTCACCTTTTGGGTCATGTGATTGAACCAAAATGGGATGTTTTTGCCTCCTAGCTGAATCGAGCTAGCGTGGACCAAGCTTGTGCGAATTTGGTTTAACGCAATGCTCCAAATACTTCTGAAATGAAATACAATACTACTAAGGGGGTGTTAGAACATTCACAACTGGCAAAAGGGAAAGAAAAAAAATGGTAAGAAAAGGGCCTGAAATGTCACTTACGCTTTTCAAAATGGAAAGATTAGTTAAAGGAATTACGAAAAAAGGGAGAAATGTTGCTAAAAAAGGCTAAAAGGGGTAGAAAGGGGAAGCAGGGGGCTTCTTCGTACGAACTGCAACCTTCTCCCTAATCCACCTGGGCCATGCCTGAGGCACTTGATCGGATCTGTGTTCAAATGGAGCTTGCAGGAGGAGTTGTCAGTCTTTTCCCGATATAGACCCTGTTTTAGAGATACAGACAAAAGAAAGAGAAATGAAAAAGTCAGACACTTCATGTGTGGAATACTGCACTGTTGTAAGAAGAACAGTTCACACAAAAACACATTTTTATAATAATAAGCTGACATTGATCTAACAAAGGTGACAAATTGTGAGTTTACATCTCACAATTCTGACTTTTTTTTCTTCAGAATTGCGAGTTTATATCATCCAACTCAGAATTTTTGTTTATATCTGAGAGAAAAAGTCAAAACTGCAGATTTGTATCATGCATTTCTGGGCAAAAAAAGTCTGAATTATAAGATAAAATGTTCTAATAACCTTTAGCGACTTAAAATGTAAATGATGACAACATTTTGAACACTCCCTTTAAGATACAAAGTAAACAGTGGTTTGTTGAAGGTCTTGATGGCGTAACATGAACACTGGGTGCAGAGACCAATTTATTATTGTTGAGCAAAGATTCAGCGAATCACAATCTATAATTAGGCTTAGGTAGTGCAGATTTCACAACAGTTGAGTTGGTCAGTTAAAAATCACTATGCTGTCTATATTCACCTTTCCTGAACATTGAAGTCTTGTCCGCCTCATAGCGGAAAGATGCTTGGCATTGGGTACATTTTTATAATTAGTTTTACTTAGAAAGTTTCATGGACAGGATTTCTACAGCAAGCAATGGGGCCGTTTGCAGCCAAGAATAAAAGTCTAAAAAGGGTGGCCTGTCCCCTTCAGGTTGGTGGGGTGTTCCTGCCTCAGGTGGGGGAGTTTAGGTATCTTGGGGTCTTGTTCACGAGTGAGGGGAGGATGGAACAAGAGATTGATAGACAGATTGGTGGAGCTTCTGCAGTAATGCGGTCGATGTAACGGTCTGTCATGGTGAAAAAGCGATTTACCAGTCAATCTATGTTCCTACTCTCACCTATGGCCATACCTCAATTGGGTCATGACCGAAAGGATGAGATCCCAGATACAAGCGGCCGAAATGAGTTTCCTCTGTAGGGTGGCTGGGCGCTCCCTTAGAGATAGAGTGAGGAGCTCGGTCACTCGGTAGGAGCTCGGAGTAGACCCGCAGCTCCTCCACATCGAGAGACACCAGCTGAGGTGGCTCGGGCATCTGTTCTGGATGCCTCCTGGACGCCTTCCAGGGGAGGTGTTCAGGGCATGTCCCACCAGGGGAGGCCCCAGGGGTAGACCTAGGACACGCTGGAGGTGACTATGTCTCTCAGCTGGCCTGGGAAAGTCTCGGTGTTCCCCCGGAAGAGCTGGAGGAAGTGTCAGGGGAAAGGGAAGTTTGGGCGTCCCTGCTTAGACTGCTGCCTCGTCGACCCAGTCCCAGATGAGCGGAGGAAGATGGAAGTATGGATAGAAAGTTTCTGTTTAATAAATTCAGTCAATCAATGAATCCAATTTTAACATGGATTTCTATAAAGATGAACGCATCCAAATGGAAGTTAGAATCCATCATGGCAGCGCTCATCTGGTGCTCAGGAAACAGGTGGATGGTTTGCATTTAAGCCATTTGTAGTAAGTCCTTCAAGTGTAGTCAGAAATACTGTACAAATTTTGAGCACATGAATGACCAAGCTAATTTGTATGTACGACTGGGAAATTCAGGATTCTACATAGCAGTTGATTTAAAAAATATTGTGGAAATGCTGATCTATGATATATATATGTATAATGTCATATAATAAATTTAAATTCTACATAATTTCTGCTCACTAGTCCTTTTAGGTCTATAATGAATTATAGGGGTGTAACGATTTGCGTATCGTGTATCGTACGATTCATGGTCATTTTCCAAATCAGAGCGGTGCACGTGCGTGTCATTATTTAGTCGTTTGGAATGCACTTGTTCACGAGTGGAGCGATGCGTTTTCCTCATTATCTTCAGCTGGGATGTTCCTGTGTTAACGAACTTTGCGGTGTGTGTCAGCAGATTCGTTAAGGGACAGATGTATTGCATAAAATCCTTTTATTAAAAAAAACTTTTCTTCATATTAGTTTTTATATATTAGCATATTTTAAAAACATATATTAAATATAAAATGTATGTTTATTTTGCAACAGTTATGCTATCAACAGTAAAAAGACATTTATGACATTAAACAGCGACATTTGCTGACGCATGTTGCGTTCGTTACCACAGGAACATCCCAGCTGAAGATAATGAGGAAATCTCATCGCACCAAATTAAAAATTTTTAATAAAATTACATTTTTTCAATAATTTTAAAAGGCATGGTGTAGGGAACAAAACGTTATTTGCTTAAAGGAACCGTATGTAAGAAATGTATTGTGATGAATCCAATGATGAATCCAAAATACGGCGTGACAAAGTGCGAAATAAGACAAGGGTTTGCATTGGAGAAGCGTTTGAACGATGGAGATGGATAAAAGCGGAGAAGAACTTGAAAACAGACGCCAATGTTGCAAATTTTCTCCTGGACAGGTTAGATTCATAATTTACTTGTATTTATAAATGGGCATTTCAAATCTTCACTACAGTCCAACAAAGTTGTGCATGTTCGTGCATAGTAACGTTAGGGCATACGGAGGATTTGGGTCATCGAATTGAAAATGTAATTTCCTGTTTGGGAAATTAAAACGATGAATTGTCATTCCTGGATCCTGCAGCTTATCTGGCAACCTCTAGTCAACAGGGAGGGGGAGACACCGCTCAACAGTATTTTGAAAGTGATTGCAGTACAAGTTTTGGCCGTTTCTTACATACGGTTCCTTTAACTGTCATGGTTTGCTTTTTGTACTCCCAAAATGTAGCACAGCATAATCTACATATGTGTGAAGCGTGGTCGTGTTTTTAAGGTGTATCTACCCAAGACCCAGGACCAGGATGTGGGACAGAAGCAGCGAGGGGATAAACACTTTGAGGAACTCAGCAGAGAAGATGCCTCCTTTCTTCATGGCTCCAGTCTTCCTCATGCTGAGAGTCACTGAACGCCGCGGGTGCCGGAAATAAAACTCTCTGTCAGAAAGATAAATTCACCGTCATCACAACAGCATCGTACCGCCTGCAAACTTTGTTTTAAAATGTTTGGTGTAATAAATAAAATCTGTGTTAGAAACTAAATAGAAATTAACTAAAAAAATAGGCAAAGTGAAATAAAAAAGGTATAAGAAAACATATATATACCTATAAAAATAATACAAAAACATTCAAAGGAAAATATACATTAAAGGGGTTGTATGATGTTGCTAAAAATAACATTATTTTGTGTATTTGGTGTAATGCTATGGGTTTACGCGGTTTAAGGTGCAAAAAACACATTTTAGTTTCTCCTCTAAGCCCCGAAACTCTAATCTTTGCAACATCAAGGATCTTATCTATGCACAAACAGCTTGTAACACTCTAAAGAAAAAGGGAAACTTGAAATCAAATCATATGTCCCCTTTAAAACTATATAATATTAATACAAACTATAATAGTAGTTCACCCACAAATGAAAATGTAATTTAAATTACAATTAGTTTGTGTTCCGATACAGGCGTAATTAATGACAGAATTTTCATTTTTGGGTGAAACATCCCTTTAACAGTATAACAGTAATCGCTAAAGCTTACTTAGGTGCAATATTCTCTGGTCTACTTGACCAGTCTGCGACCCGGTCTGAATCCTTCATTAAGATGTCATCATCTCTGATCTTCTCCATGACCTCCTCCTGGGTGGACACAGACAGATAATGAAAATAAGCCAGAGTACGTTCCATAAATTAGACGATCCACAACGTTCTCGAGAAGAAGTACCTGACTGTCCCTCCTCATGTCCACGTCGAAAATAATCTGGCCTTCATCCTGAGGACTGTGAGGTCGAGGAGGGCTGTGGGAGAGAACAGTAAGAGGTAAGCTAAGAACTGTTACTAAAATGACTTTTGTATTGGATTGCTTTTGGTGCATTCCTTTATGACCTAAAGCTGTGATTGTATGGAAAAGAGCAGCGTGACCATTCTACCAAACATTTCCTTTCACAGCACAAATAAAGTCATACGGATTTGGAACCCCACAGTTTTCATTTCTGTGTGTGAAGTGCTTGAGAGAACATTAGTCTGTGTACATATGAGAGAGGAACGCTGTATTCCTACAGTAAACATCTAGAATCACATGACTCACTGAGTTTGAGTGAGATAAGGGTTATTATGGCCGTATCCTATCAGCATGAGATCAGGGTGACCACATGTCATTTTGGTAAGGATGTTTACAGCTCTCTATCTATGAGGTAATTCAACTCTAGCAGTGAACTTGGGTGACATTTGCAGATTATGTATATATATATATATATATACATACACACATATAAACACGGACTACAGTATGTAAACAACATCTCAAAGGGATAGTTCACTCAAAGAAGTTTTCAATCATGCTTGGCTTGTGTTAGGTTTGATTGTTTGGGTAAGCAAATTATAACAGAATTTTCATTTTGTAGCATAAATACGACATAATTATGGAGTCTACCTGTCGCATGAGGAGTTACTGCGGCTGGATTCGTGCTGGGCATCTAGTAGGATTTTCTCCATGTCTCCGTTGTGGATTGAAGATGACGAAGGAACATGTTCCAGCCCCCCCACCATCCCATCCTCCTCCTCCTCTACTACCTGGGCTAAAGGGAGCGGCACCGAAGCGCTGGAGGAAGAGAGAGATGCTGCGTTTCTGTTCATCTCAAGCTCTACCCATGATCCTAAAAAGAAAATACCAAAAAACATTCATAAAGATACAACTTCATTATTTTTATTTATACATACGTTTCATTTTGAACAAAAAATGATTTTATTAATGCAAACATATGTTTGGTTCATATTTCACCACAAAATCCAAAGATGGACGTAAAAGCTCATACTTAAAAGCTATGCTAAGATTTTTCTTTCATTGTGAGAGTGTGGGAAAACAGTCTCATTTCTTTCATGACTCTAATGTAGAAAAGTAACAATATATTATGTACAGCGTATAATATTTATTTATTGGCACTCATAGTAAATGAATAAACGAATCGAATAAAGTCTTGATGTATTGAACAAACATGAAAAGAAAGAACATGTTCTATGGGATTGGCTTATTTTTTTTACCGGCTTTAAAAAGAGTGTTTATAGTGCATATCATTTTAATATTTGCTAAAATTACTACCAAATTCTGCAAATCATGTAGATGACTTTTAATTCAAATAAATGCTTTTCTTTTATGCATTCTAGATCGAAGCATTCTGAAAAAAAGAAGACTAATAATGATAAGAAGTGTTTCTTGAGCAGCAAATCAGCAAACTAGAATGATTTCTGAAGGATTGCATGCCACTGAAGCCTAAAGTAATAATGCTGGTGACAATTCAGCTTTCCATGACAGGAATAAATGACATTTAAAAAAAAATAAGAAATTTGTTATTTTTAGGGTTGGGTATCGTTTAGGGTTTTTTTGATACAGGTGCCAAATCGATACTTTTAAAACGGTTCCGGTGCCTAAATCGATACTTATAAAATAAAAATGGTAACACTTTATA
>JAUMHG010000050.1:13061083-13078064 GCA_032359395.1 Enteromius anoplus
CTTGACTCGAGACTTGATGGTAAAGACTTGGGACTTGCTTGTACTTGACCATATGTGACTTGTCCCCATCTCTGCTAAAAGGTAGTAAAAAGTTGGTTATTCTTTAAATTTTGCCGATATGATGCTGAAATCACTATCAGAGAAAAAATAAAGTATCAAACATATATATATATACACACACACACATATATATATATAAATATATACGCTATATGTATAATTAAATAATTATATATATTTGGTAAGTGATATAATTATATATAGCTGGTAAGTACCAAGTGGTCACATGACAAAAGAACGAACGACTCGAAGACTCGAGAGATGAACTAATCTAATTCTAAACTAATTATTTTTCTGGCTCAGACTGCGTTGGTTAAGCTAATGGGGCTGTGACGTGATGAACAAACGACTCAAAATACTCGAAGACTCGAAACAGGTGAATTAATAATTCCAATACAGAAACTATAGGATGTTGCGCAAATGCGCATGTGCGACTAAACGAAACACTTCCACGAGACGACTCGTTCTTCACAAGTCACATTAAAGATTTGTTCAAATTTAACGAATCATTCAAGAACGACCCATCACTACTTTGACAATGCTGTTAGACACAGAGTGCAAACTAACTTTGGTCTTCTTTTATTCAGAATTGGTCTGCTTTGGCAGGCAAACTCTGGCCCTGCTGCCGACCAATCCAAGTTGTGCCTATCCATGGCGCGAGTCACCACCTCCAGCAACTCCTTGTACCGGGGAGATGAGGTTGCGGCTCACTATACACACTCACCACATCCACCTCCTTGGAGAAGGATAAGTGCCATGTGGAAAGACCTCCTTGGGGGGAAGTAACCAATGGTGCTTCCACACCCAGGGAGGTGCCGCTAAATCTAATAGTTGGTGAAGGAGATAAGGGATCACCCGTCTCAATCCCGTCCATTAGATCCCTCTGCAAGCCCCACAAAGCCCCCTCCACCTCAGTGGAAGTGAGACCAGCACGGCAGGGCACGCTAATGAAGGCTCTGGACTCTGACGTCACATGCCTATGACGTCTCGCCCTTCCATTGGACGGATTGCACAGCAGTTTCAGTGCGTGGTCACGCTGAAGGCGTTCCCAAAGCGTTTTGAGCAATTGGAGTTTCTGAAAAGTTCCTGAATAACTTCAAATAATACACAATACAAAACACAGATAAATACAGTACATTAAATTATAAATTAATTTGTCTTGTCTGGCCAGAGGAGAACTGGCCCCCCAATTGAGCCTAGTTTCTCCCAAGGTTTCTTGCCGCTGTCGCTGGGACACTTGATTTCTAGTGATTATTGTCTGATTATTTTCTAGTGATTGAGTATTGTTCTACGTCTCTGAATTCAATAATGAAATACCTTTAACTGAATAATGAGTGTTTAATATTGTCATTATACATTACTGACATTCTGTTCTCCAAATTGATACTGTTCAGTGCTTTGACACAATCTGTATTGATAAAAGCACTTTATACTGTAAATAAAGGTGACTTGACTCCTCAGGTAACAATTTATTCCTGTTGGCTGCCCATGAGTTCAGACAATGTCTAGGGCTCAGAGATTCCCAGAATGAGAGTGCACTAATGTATGGTCCTACTACAGAGACGTCAACACCTTTGTCCTCCCCAAAGAAGATGTTGATATGCTACAAATCAGTGATACATTTAAGCAACAATTAAGTGTAGTATAATATAACATTGATTATTAATTTTATTTCAGTTTTTACTTGATAATTTTCTTTACACCTAAAGAGGAATTACTCCTGTGTATAGAAAAGACATTAAAAGATAAATGATACATTAACGTTTTTTAAAGGTTGTTACATCAATTATTTGAAAATATTAATTTAATAACAGTTTAATATGTTTACCGTAAGATTCTTTGTATATCTAAGTCACTCTAATCCGGAATCGCCTCTTTATTGTACTCCTGATTAATCTAAATCTCTGCCTAACCCATTCTCTTATTCCATCATCTGTAATTTGCTCTGATATTCGTGTCTTTACATGCTTCCATCATCATCCCTTTTTTTTTTGTAATGTGTGCAAAAGTGATACAGTGAAAACCTAGTTAAAGTAACTACTGGAAGTACACTGAGTTCGAACACTTTCTAGGGCTCGGAGATTCCAAGAATAATTCCAAGAATTCCAAGAATTGTCCTCCCCAAAGATGTTGACAAAATCCAGTCTCTTTTATGGTAAATATGCTACAAATTGGTTACATCAGTGATGGTTTGAAAAAATGCTGAAAGTGATGTAATGAAATTAATTTTTTTATTAAACAGGCCCAAAACTCACACCACCAGTAACCCCAAACAACTAACTAATTTAACAGAAAATTAGGTTGTATCAAAGTAATGATTAACACAATTTCAAAATAAAGGTTTAAGCATTTTGAAAAATCTTTATTAACCAGCTTGACACCAAATACATGGAGCATTTCAGATTCAGAGCCAAATTACAGGGATGTAAAATGATTTCAGATAAACTGCAGCTTTCTAATGTCATTTTTAAACATAGATTAGTTGGTCTGTTGGTAATATGTTGACTTTAGTAGCCTTTGTTGCATTATATGCCAACGGACACCATTTAAAAATGGGATTAAAACAGTTTTCTATTTTTTTCTCCAATGTTTGCATGCCTTTAACTCAAGACGTATTTAAGATATCTCAATGCACTTTTAGATATTGGGTCTTAACAAACGTTCCTTTTGACATCTTCATTTCTTAGGCCCTATATGGTTCCTACAGTATAAGTATTATATTTTTGCAAAGTGACCCTAATTTGTTTTTTGACCTCTGAAAATGTACATTTTAATGGTTTACTCCTGGATGATGTCAGACATACTCTTATAAGTTTTGTAGTTTAAAAACATTTTGATTGCTTGACAGCAAAGAGAGTTTTGGTAAATAAAAAAGCACAATTTCATCATTTTATTTCCATTTTTACTTGATAATTTTCTTAAAACACCTAAAAAGAAAATACTCCTGTGTATAGAAAAGACATTAAAAAAATAAACGATACATTAACTGTTTTTAAAAGTCGTTATATCAGTTCTTTAAAAACATTAATTTAAAAACAGTTTAATATGTTTACCCTAAGATTCTTTGAATATCTCTCAAATAGTCACTCAAATTCGGAATCGCCTCTTTATTGTACTCCTGATTAATGTAAACCTCTGCCTAACCCATTCTCTTATTCCATCATCTGTAAATTGCTCGGATATTCGTGTCTTTACATGCTTCCATCATCCTCCCTCTTTTTTTATGTTTGTATTTTTTTGTAATCCACTAAGAATAAAGAGTGACAACAATTGGCGTTACCTGCAAATCTTACATAACAGCTCAAGCACACCTCACTCTATTTGTTCACACTGTACACGCACAGCTTTGTTTCCATAATTGGGTCTTTCCCTTTGATTTATTTTCTTCTATAAAGTGAATACAGTAGTCATTAGTATAAAAAACGCTAACGGACATCCCAAGCCTAAACTAATGCAACATACCATTTTAAACTCAAATAAATATTCAACATTTCTTATTCAGGTCTTTAAGTTTTGATTACTATTTTAGATGTTTCAGCATTTCATTAAATACAAATGTTTTACTGTTACTGATAACTTTGTTAATTGGTTAAAAAGTTACTTTACCATTATTTTAAAGAAATTTTTACATTTAAGGTTAAACTGAGGTTTAATGATATTATTGATTGATTGATATTATTTCTGATTAATTATATTAATTAATAAGCAAAACGTCTCAGTTACGTATTACCCTCGTTCCCTGAAGAAGGTAACCAAGACATCAAGTCGGTGACCGACGAATAGGAGTCTCGCTTGGAGATTTCCAATCCACTCTGTGTGCATGTAAACAAGCCAATGAAATTGGCATACACTGATCAGTAGCCAGCTGATCCTAATCACAACGTCAGTATAAGTAGGTCAGCGTTAAACTAACGAACGCTTCTTTCGCTGAGGAGCCGAGCCGGTGTTCATAGGCCCCCTAGCAGCGGTACAGTTCCATGGCGACGGGACGTGACGTCTCCGTTCCCTTCTTCAGGGAACGAGGGTTACAATACATAACCGAGACGTTCCCTTTCGGTCGGTCACTTCAACGTCACGTTGTTGACCGACAAATAGGGATCCCTACCTAAACGCCATGGAAGATGCCTCTTCCAGCGCCGTGTGGGAGTCTCCCAACCCCCTGTGTTTGGTCTCTAGGAACCAGCACTGCACTACCTCAGTAACTAGAACACTGGGAAGTCTTACCAGACGTACGGAAGTCAACATCTCTTAATGGATTGAGGACAGATCTCACACAGTCATGATCTGCTCATGCATATGGAATATAGGAGTAGATTGAAATCCTCAATACAGTGGGGCCATGATATAATCTTTTTTACCATGAATACCCCTTGAGATCCTCAGAGGGTAACACTCAGGGGTTCCCAGCCCTCTAGCGGTTCTCAAGGATACATTGCCTCGAAGGGCTGGCGTCAGATGCTCTGCAACATCCGACTGCCGAGGGGATCGGAGGACCCACAGTGTCTACTCATAAGGATTACTGGAGAAGGAAACCAAGCCGACCGAACAGGTCCTACTCCAGTTCTTCAGCTCTGTTTGAGGTGAGAACACGGGAAGAAACCGGTTCAACACGAAGGCTATAAAACCTAGCGAACGTGTTGGAGGTCGCCCAACTTGCAGCCCTACAAATGTCTGAAAGCGAGGCACCACGTGCCAATGCCCAGGACGAAGCTACACTTCTAGTTAAATGAGCACGTACACTAAGGGGGCAGGGCACACCCTGTGCTTGGTAAGCCAGGGTGATGGCATCCACTATCCAGTGAGCCATACTCTGCTTAGAGAGTCCCTTCTGACGTAGTCCATGACAGACAAAGAGCTGGTATGAGGTCCCGAAGCTGTGTGTCCGGTCAACGTAGCATCTTAGTGCTCAGACGGGATGCGGCAACAGCAAGGTTGGGTCTGCCTCCTCCGGGGGCAGCGCTTGGAGGTTCACTACCTGATCTTGGAAGGGAGTGGTTGGAACTTTGGGCACACAGCTGAGCCGTGGCCTCAGGGTTACCTGGGAATCCTCGGGTCCAAACTCAAGGCACGAATCGTTGACCGAAAATGCCTGCAGGTCCCCTACCTCTTGATGAAGGCCAATGCGAGCAGGAACATAGTTTTTATAGAAAGAAAATTCAGCTCGACTGCTGGCAGGGGCTCAAAGGGACCCTCTCTCAATGCTCTCGGCACAAGAGAAAGATCCCAAAAGGGTACAGTAGGGGGCCTAGGAGGATTAAACCTTCTGCCCCCCCTAAGGAACCTGGTGACCAGGTCATGCTTACCCACCGACCTTCCATCAATGGGGTCATGGTTTGCAGCGATGGCAGCCACATAGACTTTAAGGGTGGAGGGAGACATCCTTCACTCCAACCCCTGCTGCAAAAACAAAAGCACGACTCTGATCGGGCATCTCCGGGGGTCTTCTCCTTGAGAAGAAAACCACTCAACAAACAGGTTCCATTTCAACGCGTAGGCAGCGCTTAGAACCTAAAACCTCTGCGTCCCGTCCAGGGGCCAGACGTAGAGTTTTCACAAATCTGGGCACGGGTGCCATAGGGTGCCCTGTCTCTGAGTCAGTAGATCCTTCCTCAGAGGAATCGGCCAAGGAGGGGCTGTCACGAGGAGCATGAGTTTGAGGAACCAAGTCCTGGTGGGCCAGTAAGGGGTTACCAACAAGACTTGCTTCCCATCCTTCCTGACCTTGCACAGGAGCTGAGATCATCTGCACGGACAGAGTTTGCTCTTTTCCCAGTCTTTTCCCAGGCCCAACAGGCTGAGGTGTTGTAACACCAAATCCCTGTGTTTGCACAACTGAACTCTGGACTCTGGAGTCAGGGCTGCCTCAGCCACTTTGGTGGACACACGGGGCGAAAGGGAGAGCCCGAAGGGCAGGACGCGGTACTGATATGCTTAGCCTTTGAACGCGAACCTCAGGAATGGCCTGTAATGGTGCATAAGGATCGACACATGGAAGTAGGCGCCCTTCAGGTCTATAGCTGCAAACCAATCCTGGGGACGGATGCATTCGAAAATGCGTTTCGGCGTCAACATTTTGAACAGAAGCTTGTGAAGAGCTCGATTCAAAACTCGCAGATACAGGATCGGTCGTAACCCACCACCTTTCTTGGGCACTATGAAGTACGGGCTGTAAAACCTTGTCCTCATATCGGTTGGAGGGACTGGCTCTATTGCTCTCTTCGTCAGAAGAGTAGCAATCTCTGCATGCAGGACAGGAGCATTGTCTGCATTCACATTGGTGAAGCGAATGCCACTGAACCTGGGAGGTCGCCGGGCGAATTGAATTGCATAGCCGAGCCAGATAGTCCGAATGAGCCATCGAGAAGGTCTGAGCCCTATCCAGGCATCTAAGAACCGTGCAAGAGGCACTATCGAGACCACCGGGGTGCTGATGGTGGGGCAGCTGGGTGGGACGCAGGGACCCCGTCCGAGCGTCTCTTTGCCGGTTTGGATCAGGGTCTGCATGTGTTTGTTTGTGCATGTTACCTGCGTCTTGGCAGAAGTGAGGCTGGAAGTCCATTGGTTCGTCCTCCCGGTCCTCTGACTGCTGCCTGAAACAAGAAGAGAGTGAGTGTGTAACCAAAGCTCTTTCACAGGCCTGTCCACAGCACCTCGTCCCCCTGGGGGACCCAGAAATGGATGAAATTGCTCTTTTGTCGAGTTTTTGGGTACCACTGGCCCTGGAGCCAGTTGCTGTTTGCAAGCAAAGGGAGAGTTCTCCTCCAGACCCTCCTCCAGGGAAGGGAGTGGTGTCACCATCTCCTGAAGAGTCACTTCTTCCATCTCTGGGTCGCCTGTCCTAGGGCCGCTTGTGCTTCCGCTTACCACCAGTTTTAGCGGGGGCCTGGACAGGCTGGGCGGGGGCCCGGGGCCGGCTCCTCGACGCAGACGCTGTGAAGGGTGCTGCTGGGGCAGCGACGGAGGAGCGGAGGCAACCGCGGAGGGCCGCCTTTGGCGACGAGCAGGCTGAAGCTGAGCCTGCGGCATCCGGGTGGAGGCAGCAGCTGGACGTCGAGGCAGGATGTGACGGATAGACTCAGTCTGCTTCTGGGCGGCAGAGAACTGCTGGGCAAACGTCTCCACCGATAGGGGAGCGCTTGGTTACCATGTCAAGATGAAGCAACCTGCGGATACAGTTGCATCGCAACAGACCTTTCAACCTGGGGGACCCCCATGTAGCCCATAGCTGCGCCTCCATCAAGGGTGGTGAAGGAGGACGAGCCACTCGACCGCTTCCTGGCAGTGAAAGGTGCCTTCCACGATTTAGTCAGCTCATCATGCACTTCTGGGAAGAACGGCACCGGAGTGGGTCCTTGTGCACCAGCAAGAGCCACACCCAAGTACCAGTCATCCAACCGGAAGGGCTCCGGACGTTATGGAGGGTTCCACTCAATCCCGATCCCCCTGGTGGCCCAGGCAAGCATAGCAACCAGTTCCGGATCAGAATCCGATAAGGTTGAGCGCCCATCGGATGCTGCTCCAGAACCGGATACCTCATCTCCAGAACCGTACTCTCCTCCTGATGCAGTAACCGACATCTGGTCATCAGGGGGAGCTCCAAAAGTAACATCTGTCACCGTTTCCGGTTGACCAGGCTGTCCAAATGGAGACTCCAGCAGTGTCAGAGTGCAGGCGACAGGAGGCGCTTCCCCGAGGAGAGTTCCTCACTGTCCCTGTCAGGCTGGCCTTCTCCCCTTCGGAACCGGAAGCTTCGCGGACGCTGCCAGCACGAGCCCCCGAATGTGGAAGAGGAATAGGAACTCTGCCACCGCTCATGTACATCAGCCTTGTCCGCAACTCCGAGATAGTCATCTTCCCACAAACGGAACATGAACTATCCACGAACGCCGCTTTAGCATGCTCAATGCCTAGGCATGTCAAACAGCGTTTGTGACTGTCCGCTGGCGCCAGGTAGGACATTCCTCGTGAAAGGAAGCATCTTTAAAAAGACGTACCACCCGTAAGCCAGCTCTTTAAGGCTTTGCTCTCTTGTGAAAGGCTGAAGCAGGCAGGGAAGATGGCCGCTCTGTAAACTAATGCAGATAGTGCAATACAAATACCACCGCCACTCGACTGGAACCACCGTCGCTGCTACACCCGTGACGCCAGCCCTTCTCCGTCACTTGGTGAGTAGATTGGCTCAGGAATGTTCGCATGAACTGCTCGGCTCCGAAGCAAAAAGCTAATGAACGCTTCTAACGCTGACCTACTTATACTCACATTGTGATTAGGATCAGCTGGCTACTAATCAGCGTATGCCAATTTCATTGGCGTGTTTACATACACACAGAGTGGATTGGACATCTCCAAGCGAGATTCCTATTCGTCGGTCACCGACATGACGACGAAGTGACCGACTGAAATGGAACCTGTGATATCAATATACCATGCCATGTATCCACTTCCTGCATTAATAAATAGGATTTATGATTAAGTTAACTTATAGGCCTACTGCAATGTTCATTCAAATTGGATGGCACAAAAAAAAAACCTTTTGGGGAACAAAGGCAACTTTACAAGATAAATAGTACTTGCAGATAAATAGTACTTGTGTAAAGTACAAATACTCAAAAATAACACTTAGTCAAGTGTATTTAAATTATGTAAAAAACAAATTTTATAATAGAAAATTGCAGCCCTGGTAATGGTTGAATTGCTATGATTATGTTTTACCTGCATTTTTTAAAATCATAACATTTAAAAACATATACAAAAGTGAGCTTGTGTTTCTAAAACAAAGTAACCTTTAAAATCGTTGCCGTTAAATTAAGATATAAGGAAGAGAAATAAAACAAAGATCTAGGCGAGGAGGAAAAGGCTGAGTCAAGCTGAAAATCCTGTTATCATTGTCTTGCCTGTCAGTTTAATGATTTAATTTCACCTGTTGCTCAACACGTCAGAAATGTTAAAGAGTATATAAATCCCCATCAGATGCTTGGCAGTCAGAAGCGAAGCACACGATCAGAAGAAGCAACTCTCATCATGGGGATTCACCTCCAGCTGTGTTTTCTTGCAAGCCTGCTGCTTGTTGTTCATGCTGGACCGATTTTAATCCCTGCTGATGATTATAGCATTGCAGAGGTTTGTATCTAGATATATGTGTGTGTATAGATAGATAGGTTTGGTCATAATCCTAATTCTTCCAATAATTCCTTGTTTTTTTATTTTTAGAAATACTTGATGAGCTTCTACAATCTAGTATTTGAAGTTTCTGCCACAGCTATAGCTAGGGAGCGTGATCCACTTTCCAACAAACTGGAAGAGATGCAGAAGTTCTTTGGGCTCAAGGTGACTGGAACGCTGAATAAAGAAACACTGGAGGTGATGAAGAAGCCCCGCTGTGGTGTTCCAGATGTTGCTGCGTACACCGCATTTGAAGGCAGGCCCAAATGGCAGACCAACAAGCTTACCTACAGGTGTGTATGATAACAGTTCTCTTACAGTAGCATCAATGGAAAAAGGTGACAGAATCAGATACAGAGAATGATTTGTTTCCACAGAATAGTGAACTACACCCCTGACATGTCAGCAGCTGAAGTGGATCAATCCATGGAGAAAGCCCTGCAGGTCTGGGCCAACGTCACTCCTCTGAAATTCACACGTATCTACAGTGGCACAGCTGACATCATGATCTCCTTTGCTACAAACGGTACATCTGTTAATTTATCTATTATTCATATTTGTTTTGTCGTTTAGTTAGTATAGGTTAGTATGAGGGTTTTTCATGAATCTTAGCAAGTCTCTTTTCCTTTTAATGTTCTAGTTCAGGGGTGGCGAACTCCGGTCCTGTAGAGCCGCAGCCCTGCAGAGTTCAGCTCCAACCCTAATTAAAACTCACCTGTCTGTAGCTTCCAAGTAACTGTTCAGTGAAATTTTGACCAAAGTATATTATAGCCCTCATTAATCATATCAACTTGTAGAAAATGGGCAACCAATGACCCTTTCAGATTATCTTACCTACATATATATATATATATATAGAGAGAGAGAGAGAGAGAGAGAGAGAGAGAGGCAGTTGATGTATCAATGTGTCCTATATTGTGACAAAAATGTAAAAAAAAAACTCTAAAATTGTAACTCATGCTATTGTAACTGTAAAAATGAATATATGTTTTTCTAATGTTATTTGTATGTTACGTATGTTTTTTTCTACATTTCTGCTATGTAACACCATAAACTTTTATTTGTCAACTACCCACATATATGTGTATCTGAGGAGAGAAAAAGCCAAATTAACTCTTTCTTTCAGATCATGGTGATGGTATGCCATTTGATGGACGCGGAGGCACTTTGGCTCATGCCTTTGCTCCTGGTCCTGGAATCGGTGGAGACGCACATTTCGATGATGATGAGTCTTTCACTTATTCTCAGTCATTTAGCTCTTCTAAAGGTGAGATGTTTCTTCATATTTATTTTTTGGATATAATATTTTTAAATGCCTCAGCTTTGACGACACTTTAAATTCAAATAAAAATTTAAAGCGCACACAAACATTTTACTTTGAAGCTAAACTATTCTGCTTAATTTTTCAATAGCTAAAGTCCTGTTCTTGGTGGCCGCCCATGAATTCGGCCACTCTTTAGGTCTCGCTCATTCCAACGTTCAAGGGGCTCTGATGTTTCCTACATACACCTTTACTGATCCATCCCGCTCCCCTTTGTCCTCTGATGATATTAAAGGGATCCAGTCGCTCTACGGAAGTATAATCATTAAGAGAATCTATATCATTTTTGAGTCAAAAATATGAAGTTGGTTGTTTACTATGTGGTGATCCCACAAGGTTCAACACCAAGATCACAACCAGATTGTAATAACCTGGTCTGGGATGCAGTAACAACTTTTAGGGGAGACACAGTGTTCTTCAAGGACAGGTAATACATAAAACGTGTGTTTTATATACAGTGTGAACATAAGATATATAAATTAAATATCTCTGCAGCTTTTTCTGGCGTAGTTCTACAGGCAGAAGTGGAGCGCAACGTCCGATTAGGAGTTTCTGGCCCAACGCTCCTGATAATATAGATGCTGCTTATGAGGATCCAGCAAACGATAAAGTTTTCTTTTTCAAAGGTATCTTCTCACACAGTCTGGGAATGCCTGCCGGAAAAACAATTACATGCACAATCTTAATATCTGTGCTCAGAAAAACTCTTGTCTTGGCCTGTATTTATTTATAGGTAATCAAGTCTGGGCTTTCAATGGCCAAAATCTCGTGCCTGGCTATCCTAAACCTTTTAGCGTGTTTGGTCTGCCAGCATCCGTGACAAAAGTTGATGCTGCCGTCCACAACATGAACTCAGGAAAAACACTGCTGTTCTTTGGCATATACTACTATAGGTGGGTCAAGTGCTGCATCATAAACAAAAACCCTTAATACTTACCCTGAAAAAGACATAAAAATTTAACATTTGCTTTTTTTTTGGTAGCTTTAATGAGAGAGAGAATCAGATGGACAGAGGGTATCCGAAACGAGTGGAAAATGTATTTGTAGGTTTTACTGGACAGGTTACAGCAGCCCACATGTCCAACAGTAAGTGTTTTCTAACTTCCTTTTCTACAGATCTGCAACAATACAAAGACATTATTCTAGAACGAATGTACAAATTGACTTCTTTTCTTCCAGATAACATTTATCTCTTCAGTGGGAGAAATCTGTTTGAGTTCAGCTCCAGTGGCAGAAATCTCCTTCGTTTGCTGGAGAGCAATTACTTCCTGCTCTGTTAGTCAGCTTTCCTCAAACACTGATGAAAACGGAGCATACCAGGGTGTTTCAATATGTGTGTAAACATTTCAAACTAATTAAAACAATTCCTGATTCATTGTTCAAATTGTCAGTGGACTTTATTGCTTTTATGATTTTAATAAAACACATGTTTACAGAACCATATATTGTACTGATTGTTTCCAGAATCAATTAAAGGGCTTAGTTCAATTTAATTTGACTTAATTTAAACTGTGCTTAGTTAGGACATACTAAATTCTCAGAGCCTTTCCGACATTTGACTCACTTCTTTTAAAATCTTAAAGATGAAATAATCTAAACGCGCAACAATACATAAGCCTTTTTAAAATGTCAGATCAGCACGACAGCACATGTTGTCATTGATGTAACATAAAGTGTTTCTGCATTTAAGCTATTACAGTTTTTCTCGATCACTAAAACACTAAACCCTATTGTCTGAAGCAAATTCATAATTCATAATTGTCAACACATTGTCATTGTGGTGCACCTGTGTTGCATAATGGTGAGCACAGGTAGCAAACACAATTAAAGCTCAGGGGGGTATTCCAGAAAGCTTGGTTAACTCACCATTTGGTAAAACATAACCTCTGGCTTGATTGACCCCAAACCCGCATACCGTGAGTATGTCGGTTCCAAAAACCCTGAGTAAGAGTAAGTTTAATCAAACTACTACTGGTTACCCAGAGTTAATGCACGTACATAAAGACATTTTCAATGGATCACCAATTTCACGAGTCAAAATGGAAAATGACAGTATAAAAAAGAGAGCGGCATATTTCACGGAGGAGGAGCTAGAAGTTTTAATGCATGCATTTGAAGAATTGAAGCCAATAATAATGAATAAAAAGCAATACAACAAAAAAATTAAGAAAATAACGTTATGTGTGTTTATGTTCAAGTTAGTTTGGGTGGGTTTGGTTCATTTGCAGCCCTGTTATAAAAAACAAAACTGTTACCTCCATGGAGAAAGATGTGTAGGGGAGGAACTTCTTGATATTGCCGTGCCAGTGGAAGCATGTCAATAATTTGACTACACGTTGTAAGAAGTGAGTTTGAGTCTTTTGACAGTTTTTTTTTGCTCAGAGTTCATGCATACATGTATAATCTTGCGGTTATGTATTGTAAGACACATGTGAGCTAGAACATTGGTTTAATTAAATGAAGAAGCAATACAGCGCCAGTACCCCATTGGCAAATATTTAAGAAAAAAACAGTATGAAAATGCATGGGATCAGTTTCCCCAGGCTTTTACGATTAACGGTAATACATTTACAATACTATAAATTCGTAACTGAAATATCTTTTTCACATTACATATTTAAAGTAATCTTTAAAAAAACAAAACGTAAAAGCATACACTAACCTTCACATGCCCACATTGTACAAAAAATGCCCTGACGCAAAAAAACTGATGCAAATTTTTTTCTCTGTGCCAAGCGCAGATCCGCGGTTTGTGACATTTGCAATATGTGGTCTCAAAAGATGTTTTAAATAAATTAACTAATCTTTTAAAAATTGACAACGCTCTTTCAAATAATCACTAGGAAATGAAAAGGGCACGCCATGCTCAGTTACCTTCTGAAACAAACCTGCTACCGAGCAGGTTATCTTCAGAGAGTATGGTTACTTACATACACAGAAAGTTCCGTTTTCGGAACCGAAAGTTGAGGTTATCCACTAGCTTACCCTTAAACTTACCCGGGTATGTCACATAAGCTGCTTTCTGGAATACCCCCCCGGTGTCACCGGTTGAACACAACAACTCAAAATGTATCACACTTGTGGCTAATGATGCAAGGGTACATATAAGCCAGAGCACTGGTTTTTAAGGCACTACGATGGATAGAAATCTAAGAAGAAGAGTTTGTGTGAGGAGGTCGAGCAGGTCAAGATGGTCAGCGAGGACAAAGATATCAGATGATATCAGAGCTACTGTGATTGACCATGTTCTTGTCCTTGGTATGACAATGAAGGAGGCCGTATAGGGTACCAGGGTGTTTTCCTCCCGTTGCCTGGCCAGAGAAAATGTGGCATGTGATGTACAGTAGATGAAGTCCTGTGGCCTGACCCAGTACGGAGAAATTATGCTGTGGCAGTGTAATGCACTTCTTTTCTTTGTACTTCATTTGTATATTTGTGTGCTTTATTTCTACGTACAAGTGCTACATGTAAATGCACAGGATTTCTGTTTTTTTTGGATATTCTTTTTTCTGTGTACAAGTGTTAAAAATACCCTATATTGTTTTTTGCAAAATGCATTTAGCCTAAATAAACATTTATTTCTACTGCTTCATGTCCTGAGCATTGTGTACAGAAAATATGGAGGGAGATAAACAACTAAAACATTTTGTAAACTTCTTAATTGCAGTTATGTATGACAGGTGTTTACCCATGTGACGAGTTAGTATGCAAAGTAGGGCAACTGATTTTGCAATTTTGAATGACAGTGTGTTCCTCGTGTAAACAAGAGATTTTCTTCATGGAAATTGTGCCAAATGCAGAGAATTGTGCGTAGTGTTTTGAAAAAAGAGTGTTTCAAACCTGTAATTTTAGTGGAAAGCAGGAATTGTCCTTGTAGTTTATCAGAATTGGTTCAGGGGGTGGGTGCATCAGTTACATGTTGTAGTCGTTGTGTCTCAAGTACAAGTAATTGTGTGTAAACAACTAAGAAAAACTGTAAGTCAGCACTGCTTGAGCTCAGCACACAATTGACCAGTCAACATTGATCACACACCAATCAGAACCTTTTTTCAGCTTACAGTTTTTGGCATTGGTCCATTTCTCAGATCAGAAATTCTCAAAACTACTTCTTTGAGGAGGAGAACCATAAGCAACATACTGTAACTGTTTTGGAAATATTGTTTTGAATTAATTGCATCAGTGTGTAAAACTGTGTTGTAGTGTGTGTATTTTGAGGGCTTGTTTGGTTTTTCAGCAAGAGTGAATGGTTTTGAGTCTAGAGCTTAATTTTGACCTGAAAATAGGATGTTTGGGTAATTGAGTGAGATGTTATGGATTTGTGCTTACTGTTTTGAGAATGTGAGGCATACAGTAGTTTCAAGAAATGTGTTTCAGCAATCGAGAAAAACTGTAAGGGAATGGATGAGTGTATCTTTTTAATGTGTTTCCATATTTGGTTATTTCTGTCACGTACAGTATGTGTCTACTCACGCTCAGATATATGTACAAGATATCTATGAAAATAGCAGTGGTCAACTGATAACTAAAGAAGAAAAAAAATCCTACACGCACGAACAGCATCATTTCATAAACTGTGCATTTCCCTTTTATTTTTTACAAAACTCTAATGTTCGAAATACTTTTGCCATTTTCTTTGAGAATAGTCAGCATTTTCCTCTTCAGGATGTAGGAGAAGGTGTTTAAGGTTTGTTTGGATGTGTATCAGCGTTTAATCCCCTTCTGTAGAGTTCGCACACGCATACACATTAATGTCTCTGACATTGTTGGGTTAGGACTGACACCATGACAATGAATCACAAACAATGACGATGACGATGACGATGATGATGAATCAGGAACTTCCTCTAAGACTGTGTCTGACATGTCCATGTATGTCTATTGATTTTTTTGCTGTTCTCATTCTGATAAGGGAACAATGGTTGCATTATTTTAGTGTAAGCAGAGTAAAAAATAACTGCCTCAAGCTTTACTTCTGCGCTTGTGGTTTTGTGGTTCAGTCTTAGCCATAATTCTGCTAACTATTTTAAAAGGGCAGTGCAAAAAATATTTTTTATTTAAACCCTGGTAAAACTGCTCATTTGTAATACAAATATTAAATAAAAAAACTAAACTGTTATATAGCCTATATTACAATTAAATGTATGGTGGATTAAACAAAGAAAAGTATTTACTTTATGTAAAAGTATGAATGACCGTTCCCAAAATTCCTGTACGCTCTCAGAAATAAATGTTACAAAAGCTGTCACTGGGGCGGTTATTATTTTATATGTCAAATTTAGGTGAAAACACACAGCCATCAAAATAAGATCATACAATTCTTGTTATAATCTACTGTATTCTGAAAACACGGCTGGTGGTTTAAGAAATTACATTCAAAGGAATTGAAGGAAGTTGGTAATCCTGTATTTACCTCCTTGTCTATCAGTTTATTGGTTTACTCATAGAACTTGCGGCTGATGACTTCATCTGTTGCTCAAAGTTTTAAGAGTATATAAGCCTCCATCAGATATCTGCCATTCAGAAGCGCAAGAGAAGCAGCTTACAACATGAGGATTCACTGGCAGCTGTCTTTTCTTGCAAACCTGGTGCTTGTTCTTCACGCTGGACCGATTTCACAGCATACTGATGAAGATGAAGCCACTGTAGAGGTAGCCTATATTTTTTAGATTTAATATAATAGCCTACTCTTTGCTCATAATTTTTCCAATAATGCCAAGTTTGTTTTTTCTCCTATAGCATTACCTGAAGAGCTTTTACAATCTAACAGATGTAACAGATAAAACTGCCGTCCAAAGAGAGGCCAGTCAACTGACTGAGAAGATGAAAGAGATGCAGAAGTTTTTTGGGCTTAAGATGACTGGAAAGCTGAACAAAGAAACAATGGAGATGATGAAGAAGCCCCGCTGTGGAGTTCCAGATGTTGCTGCGTACTCGACATTTGAAGGCAGACCCAAATGGCAGACCAGCAAGCTCACCTACAGGTGTGTATGATAACAGTTCTCTTGGTATGACATGATTGAAAAAGGCAAATACAGCAGTGGCGGCTACTGGTCTGTCAAATGGGGGAAGCTCATTTTCGGCCTACATCATAAAATTGTCTATTTATTTATAAATGAAACAAGGAATGTGGTGTATAATTGTGTGAAATGTATGATTAAAATCAAGCATTTTCACCAAGCAAATATAAAGAAATAGGTTGCAGCAGTTTTTATTTCAACTGAACTTGAAAAATCTGCGATGGGACTGAGCGCGAATCAGTGTTGCCTACTTTTTTCAATGAAAAGTAGCTTAAGCCAGCTTGAAAAGTCACTAAATGTCGCTAGATGACGTCATACGACAATTTGCACATTCATTACGTCATTGCGTCATATTATCTTGCTTCTCTGTAGTCACATAATGTAATTTAATGCACCAAAATTCTCAATATGTCTCTGTTTT
>JAUMHG010000050.1:13093860-13105855 GCA_032359395.1 Enteromius anoplus
TCATTATACATTACCATCACTCTGTTCTTCTATTTGATAATGTTCAGTGCTTAGCTACAATCTGTATTGTTAAAAGCGCTATATAAATAAAAGTGACTTGACTGTAGACCTGGGTTGAACAATGTCTATAGTAACATTACTTTAAGCTATAAAATGACATTGATTTACTGTTTTCACACACAGAAAAATTGTATAAAATGGCATTTCACCTTTAAAACCATTTTAATGAAAAAGTCAAACATATTATATTAATTTAAAACAAATACTAAATACATAATACTATTTTAGAAGGTACATTAACTTCTTTCACATTTACAAATATGTTTGCTGCATAAAACATGGGTCGTTTGTTGCATTAATATGAACATATGAACACTTTTGCCATCTGGTCGGCACTACAGAGCACACACAAGAACAGTTTCTTTGCCCAGGCAATATACATCATGATCCGTTAATAGTTCTCCCTCTGTGCAAAAATATGTGTAATAACCTATCACCCTGCAGTATAGTACATCCTTTTATACGATTTCTATTAAACCCATAGCACCCTCTACATAAAATACAATTTTTTTATCCTTCTTTATGTTGTTGTTGTTGTCTCTGTGTACTGGTAGCTCTGACACCAAAACAAATTCCTTGTACGTGCAAACATACTTGGCAATAAAGCTCTTTCTGATTCTGGTAAGATAGGCACACTGGAAACGCAAAATCACTCTCTACCACGAGGTGGCGCCTTCTCCGGTCACAGCTCATAAATGCTTTCAATTTAATACAAGTAACTTAATTGTATGCGTTTAGTTATTAATATGCAATAGCGAATAAATATAGTAAAAAATCCTCTTTATAGTTCTCTTTTTTTATGAACTTGTTTGATGAATTTGGCAGAATGTGAAAGTTGATACTTTGTTCGTTAAAAAGTAACACAACTCAAAGATTTTTGTGATTACTGAAGGGCACGGGCGCTGCAGACAGGTTAACATGAAGCTCATGCATTAACAGAACAGCATGACCTTGACAACAAGAAGCAATATTAGTCATAATTATTAACGATTTTGCCTATATCCACAGCATTACCTGTTGTGTGCGAAATAATAGCCACTGCTTTTGTGCTTTTCGCTTCGCACTTCTCCGTCATTTTAATCTTTCTCTTGAACCGTAGCATTCAAATCCCAGAGATTATAGTTAAGGAACTTATGGTGATGTTATGTTTGGAGAAAATGGGAACTTAGCATGCCTAGGAACCATTAAAACGCTTTGTAATGTTACATGTAGCTCATTCAAAGCCCTCACTGTGAAAATAAGTGAGCAATAAGGAAGCGTGGTTAAGAGGAAGAATGTTTTCTATTTTTTTCCTGTTATTGACACACCATGTTTGGTTAGTAATTTACAATGCAAAGTTGTGTAAGAGAGAGAATTGTAAGGCCAGGTTATTGCTGAGTAGAACATCAGTGGAGTGCTCTCCTTCTAACCAGGTGATATTTTCTATTAACCTGACTGGTGCTTCAGCTGCTTTACCGAGCAAAGGTGTGGCGGTGGCTGCACCTTACACACACACAGAGTCCGCTAACACTCAAACAAGAGGAGAACTTTTTGTCGGGTGGGTTTTACTATATTATTATTATTATTATTATTATTGGTTTGCCATTACTTATCATTTTTTATACGGACGCGTTGCTTTTTGTGAGTCTAATGCATGTTTTGCGGTATGTTCTGTCAGCAGCTCTTAGTTTCAGAAGTTTTTTTGGATTGCGTTTTGCAATTCAAACGAAGCCGAAGGCAAACAATGCAGACAACAGATACGGTAATGACATGATATACTGGAGTCGTATTTCCTTTCCTTAACTCTTATCTGTCCAGATTTATCATCTTCTGCCACATTTGGATCTCATAGTCCCCGGTGTCATTCATTTTATGAAACGATTCAGACACTGTCAGTCAGATGAGCCATATTTGTAAAGCATTAACTAAGCACCTAATGATTCATAAGTTAAGTTGTTTTAGATATTTAAAAAGAGGAAAGGCAGTTAGATTTGAATTCATAAAGAAACACTGATGAAAACATAAAGCACAATTGTTAAAAGTTGGTTTAAATGTACAGGTCGTTTTCATAAGGATGTTTTTTTCTGAATAAACAACAGGGACATGTTCATATAAATGTACATTTATTCATCCTGTTTATGTAACAATGAAATATTTCATTTCAAGTGGCCTATACTGGATATTTAGACTTAAGTAAATTAAATCAGATTTTTTTTTAGTAGTATTGTAAGCACGGCCGGATCAATGCACAGGCTTTATATGGCTTCAGCCTAGGGCCCCCCAATTGGTCAAAAGAAAGAAAAAACTTAATATCCATTGGATTAAAATAAACATTTAAGGCTACAGCAACCTGTAGCCTAGGGGCCCCTGGCCATGGTTGTAAGATAAAAGCAAGTACAGCCTATTTCCTGTCTCTACTGCATTCAACATGAAAAAAAAAATCACTGAGCTTATCTTTTAACTCTATTGTGTGATTAAAAGAGTAATAAGTGAGTATTATTGTTTTAATAAGGAACAATATTTGCTTAATAGGTATGTATTTCCTGGAACAGTCTGCACATTGTTAGTTATATTGTAATTGTTAACATGGACACAGTAGTCTAAAGTAACTTGTTGATGTATATTTTTCTAATTTGATATAATTGTCAAACAAAACTTGTTGCAAAGGCTTTTTAAACTTTAGAAACTGAGAAAACCCTAATTTCTTTCAGACCTATGACAATGTTTCTCGCGTGAACTATGGTTTCCATCATGAAGAGCAGAGACCGCCTCCATATGTGCCGTCTTCTGGAATATACCCGGCTTTACATCAAAATCCCGGCCCCCAAAACCCACAACATCTTTACCAGAGTTCCCCTCCGCCATACTTTTCAGAGAGATACTCGCCCGCACAGAGCCTCCATCAGTATACACCTCAAACAGCACCTGTTAATACACACCACACGGTCACACCTGGACCCTACCTTGACGTTAATCCAGTTCACAAAGGTACTTAATGCATCCTAAAGGAGCAGTTTACCAAAAATGAATCATTTACTGATTCTCAAGTTGTTTCAGACTAATGTGAGTTTCATTCTTCTGTTGAACACAAAATATGATATTTTAAAGATTGTTTGTTTGTATATGAAGCACAATTTCAAAAATTGATCTGCAGAACCAAATGCAATTTTTTGGTTTATAATAACCTAATGATGCCTGAGCCGCAGAACCTGATTTTGCTGAGTTAGGCGTGTCCCTTGGAACAACTTTGTGATTAGCCAATCAGATTTGGAGAACCAGTTTATAGTTTTTGTGAAGTTTAGGCTTACAATCAGTGTTTGGTGCTTGTACAGCAGTGTCAGTCATCTATAATTTCCTCCGATTTTAGGCATTACTCATGGGTAAGGTTAGGTTTAAGTTATATGGTCAAAACAAAAATTTTGGAATAAAATGTTGTTCCAGGGTCAACAAAATATGTCTTGCAAAAACTCAGCAAAATCAGGACGTGCGATGGAGCCAGTCTGAGCTTATTCCAGCACTGTTAGTAGTTCTTGGAATGTCAAGGATCATTTGATTTACTGATCTGAGAGACCTGGGTGGATTGTTTGCATGAAGGAGATCAACAATCAATAATACAAAATCAATTCTGTACTGCACTGGCAAGTGGCAATCCCACTAGACAATGGGGGCATTTTAGAGGAATGTTGACCGAAATAGACTGAAAACATCCTATTAAAGAAAAAAAATGTAAACTACCCCAGATACCCACTATCTTTTCTAGATGTGAGACAAACATCTTCTGCTGCTCTTTAGTATTTTGCTATGGATTCCTATAGAATCCAATATTTCTTCAAAATATTTTTTTATGTCTTCAACATACAAGTTTATGTTAACTATTACTTCAAACTTTCTTCAACAGTTTCCAGGAGAAAAAAATGGCCAATTATCTTTGGCGTAGTTGTCACCCTACTGCTCGTTGCTGGAGTCATAGCTGTGGTGCTTTGGTTTTACGGTAAGAGACTCACACATTGGGTGTCCTACTGTACTTTTCCCCTTTATTTCTAGCTCTGATGTCTGTTGTCTACTCCAACAGGTGTGTTTGATTGTGTCCAGGGGCGTCGCTGTAAAATGGATAATAAATGCATTAGCTTCTCACAGTGGTGTGATGGCGTTCTGGACTGTCCATCGGGAGTTGATGAAGCTCAGTGCTGTAAGAATCCCTTACTCATATGATCCGACATGTTGAACTGATCACGTCCCAAGATCTTTACTTTACTTTCTGTTGTTGTATTTGTAGTTCGTCTGTTTGGATCTAATTTCATTCTTCAGACGTATTCAAATACGACCCAAAAATGGGAGAATGTGTGTTCAGATCAATGGAATGACAACCTCGGGATGCAAGCGTGTGAGAAAATAGGATACGAGAGGTAATGTTAGAAGTTTGTTGCTACTGTACTACATCATATGACCTTTTACAATAGATTTCTGTTTCAAATGAATGCTGCTCTTTGAAACTTACTATACATCAGAGAATCCTGAAAAAAAATTTGCTGTTACCACAAGACATATTTAGCACCACACCAATAATAATAATATGAAGTAATTTATGAGCACCAAATCAGCATATTAGAATGATTTCTGAAGGATCATGTGAAAAATGATGTGGAGAAATTAGCTTTGACATCACATGATATGACACCACAGGTTCAACACCACAGATTTACATAAGGGAGCTAAATTGCCCAAGTCAAAAGGGTTTTGGTGTCAGGAGCCCCGACCCAGATTATATCAGTTTTACTCTCATAAAAATCCAAGATTTAACTCAAAAGAGTGTCATCTGCATAACAATATAAAGATAATCTATGCTTATGAAATACAGAACCTAAGGGCAACATATATAATGAAAACAAGATTGGGCCGAGAATGGATCCTTGTGGGACCCCACTAGACAATGGGGCCATTTTAGAGGAATGTTGACCAAAATATAAAACGTTCTATTAAAGTATTTCTTTTAAGCCACTCGGGTCCTATACCCACTATCTTTTCTAGATGAGAGACAAGAATACTGTGTGTCTGTGTAGCCAAACATCTTCTGGTGCCCTTTAGTATTTTGCTATGGATTACTATAGAAGCCAGTGGGGACCCACATTTGTCGTCAACATACGAGTTTGGGTGAACTATTACTTCTCACTTCAGCATATTAGAATGATTTCTGAAGGATCAAATGAAAAATTATGCTGTGTGAAGTAAGCTTTATGTGTTGTGATGAGGCGATTTGTAATATGTACTGTGTGGTTTATCTCTCAGGAGCACTTATGTGGGTTATGAGGAGATTTACTCGATTACACTGATTGACTACATGCTGGTGAAGACTGATTCCCTCAGCTCTTCCAATCTGACAGGTTCTCTCAGTAAAACGTGAGCAAAACAGTTTTCTAGTACTTCATATTAAAAAAGGTTTAGGTTTTACACATTGACTATGTTTATTGCAGTTTAATATAATTTTTTGGTTAGCAGTGGTCCCTATAATTAGCTTGTATAAAACTCTTCTTTTTATATTTCCCTTATGATCATTCAGTTTGGACTGTCCATCTAACAAAGCAGTTGCACTCAAATGTATAGGTAAGGTAATAATGCAAGTTCTTTTATTTTATTTCATTATTTTGTATTTTATTTTATTTGTGTGTTTATTTTGTGAAATAAATATTTAGTTTTTTTTATTTATTTTAGATGACCGTAGTTTATACAAAACTGAAATGAAATATACATTTTAGGTATAATAATGCACAGTAAAAAAAACCTGACACATAATATTAGATAAACTTAAAATTCGAAATGCTTAATGACTAAAACGTAAATAAAATTAATTAGAGGCGTTTACTTAAAAAAATAAAAATCAAACAAAAGTAAAAAAAACAACAACAGTAACATTACTGAAATAAAATAAAAAATATACAAATAAATAAAAATTCATATCATTATTAAATACTACTGTATAAAAGTGCAAATTACTATAAATAATATAATAACACTGATCCCAGTGTACAAATTAGGTAACTTTTACTTACTTTCATGTGAAAAATCAGAGTTTTCAATATGATAATTATTATAACATATGAATATGAAGTATAGCTTTTACATACGCTGATACAGATGTCTGAATACTGTTGTAGATTGTGGACGGAACAGTGGGACCCGGATCGTGGGAGGAACCACGGTGAACTCTAAGGGGGTGTGGCCATGGCAGGTCAGCCTGCAAGTTTCCAGAAGGCATTTGTGTGGCGGGTCTGTCATTACACCTAACTGGATTGTCACAGCAGCTCACTGTGTTTATGGGTAAGTACTCTTTTACTCTGTCTCGTTTGACAGTTCATGATCAGCTCTAATAAATGACAAACTGGTGTAGGTATTCAAATGCAAGGGATTGGACTGTGTATGCTGGATATTTGACTCGTAACGAGATGTTGCTGGCCAGCGGCAATTCTGTAAGCCGAATCGTCATGCACAACTTCGACCCGATAACCAACGAGAATGACATTGCCCTGATGAAGCTAAACAGTCCACTCACGATTCAAAGTAAGAGTTCATTTCACAATTTTCCTCTGACCAAAAAAAAAATTTATTCGCATTTAATAATACTGACACATTAAGTGACATTAAATTTAAAAGTGTTATTTAAGCATAATTCACAGTATATACTATTATCGTGTTTATTAATATTTATTTATGTTTAAATTTTCAGTTTTTATTTTAATAATGTAAAGTGTAACTATTTTGTTATGTGCTTGTATAATCTTTTTGAAAAACAATCTTAATTTCTTTTTTTGATTAGTTGGAACATTTAAAAATATTTATTTCATCAGTATATATTTAATATTTATTAATTTTTTTTATTTAATTTTTTTTATTTGAATTGTTTTAGTTAAAGGATTTTTCAAAGTGCTAAATAGATTATTGGAGCATGTTTTGCAATAAAATACTATTTCACTTTTTCTATATCAAAATACAATGTTGACTTGAATGAGTTGAATGTAGCATTTGGTTGTGCTTTTCTGAAGCTAGATAGTGTGAACATCAGTGCCCTCTGTGTGTAAAAAGAACATTCTGCAAAATATCTCCTTTTTTGTTCTACAGAAGAACCATACAGCTTTGGATGGTAAAAGTTTATGTGTTATTTCTTGTTTCAGCGAGCGTCAGGCCAGTGTGTCTGCCCAATAAAGGCATGTACTTCACTGCTCCGCAAGAATGTTACGTCACCGGATGGGGGGCACTATTTAGTGGAGGTTTGAAACTTTTCTTTTTGAAGACCAAATCCCAACACAACTGTAGTAAAACACATCCAGATCCAAATGCATGTGCAGCGATTCCTGATTCGTGCAAGTCAAGCAAATGTTGTTTTCTTAAAGGATCTTCCTCACAAAGCCTACAAGAAGCTAAAATCCAGCTAATCGACAGAACGACTTGCAACAGCCGACAGGTGTATAACAGACAAATCACAGACACCATGATCTGTGCTGGCAAGCTGGAGGGCGGTGTGGACTCCTGTCAGGTCAGAAACACACTCCGTGTAAACACAGTTAGAAATTGCTTGATCCTTCAAAAGTCATTTAGAGTACTGTAAATGTAATGTCTGTGCCAAAGGACAAATTAAATACAGTAAGTGCTCTTCCACACAGGGGGACAGCGGGGGTCCTCTGGTCACAAAAGAGAATTCTCTATGGTGGCTGGTTGGGGACACTAGCTGGGGTGATGGATGTGCTTCCAGAAACAAGCCCGGAGTCTACGGAAATGTGACCTACTTCCTTGACTGGATATATGAACAAATGCGGGTAAGATTTCAAATATAAATCCGATTTTTATTATTATTATTATTATTATTATTATTTAACACTGCTTTTTGTATTATTATTGTATTAATACAATAAAATAATATAATAATATTGTAATTAAATTTTCTTTTTTCTTCATTTAGAGATATTAACCTTTTTAATATGAAGATTTTTGAGAAGAGCAACTGATCCAAATCGCTGACTCTCAAGAACTGTGATGGGGTCCTAGAGACTTTTAATTTGAGATTTATATATATATAGTTTTATTTTACTTTTTGTTTTCATATAAATGTTTTCACATAAATCTTAAACAACTGGTATTTTCACCAGTGTCAATAATGAAGTGAATTGCACATTATGCTACAATATGCACTTTTCTCTCTTTTTTGTTGTTGTACGATTTGTATAAAGAGCACAAATATACAAATGAGTTTATATTAAAAAAATTATAAAAACCCCTACCTGACAATCTCACATCACTGATATGTTTGTTCTCTGGCTTTTGTTTTTTGCCACCGCAACATTTCACATTTGTATTATTACAGTATTTGATAACAGGATGTTACATATGAACTGCGGACAGACATGGTTCAAACAAATGTCTGTATTGTATAACTGTATGGAGGTCTAAAATTGTTTTTACATCAAGGTTTTATGTTAAAATACATATGACTATATATGTCTGACTGGACAGTTTCTTTTTTTTCCACTATGTTTAATCACCTTTTTGTCTTCACATTAAATTAATTTATATAAATATGCATTTAATGCTGTCTCGATGACCAAGAAGTTTAATAATTTAAAAAGTCAAATTCACTTTAAAATGGTTCTAAATGGAATATTACACATAAAACAATATCATGTTAATTACCCATGTTTTATCTCAGTGAAATCTCTGCTGCCTATTTCATTACACATTTTATGACTTGGACTTTTATATGTATTAAGTATTAAATTGTAATAAAATATTGAATGTGAGCTTGGATATTATGATATATATTCCTTAAAATATTTTGAATTACTTTCCAAGGTCATATTCATTTGTAAAAAGTTTGCAGTATCCGAGTCTATTTATAAAATTGTTGAAATGGGAATATATAAAATTATATTACGCAATATAAAACTATGAAATGCAAAATTAATTGTAATATTTAACATTTTATATATATGGGTGACTGAATGATTCCTGATAACTTTACGTTATCTAAAATAACAGATCCTTCTTTTGGATAGATATAAATCATATTTTTGGGGCTTTATGGAGCATTAAAGCTCATTCAGCTGACCAAACCACAGGAGTAAAACTCCTATGACCCATTTTCCTCAGCTTTTCTTCACGCCTAAAAAAATGAATTCACACCAACCCTCAGAGTCCCCACAGTTCCTGGCTCTCAGTTAATCACCATTATGAAGTGTTATAGCATATTCAGCAGCAGTATTTAAACCTCTCCTTTGCCATTTTAGCAGGACCTTTAATCACCGCTCATTGAATTTGCGACTCTAATCGGCAGATGCTCAGTGGAGGAGATCAGCGTCTGCTACCTGTTTGTACCAATTAGCAGATGCGTGACACTCGGCTGACGGCTCTTCAGAGGGTTAACAGATGTGGCAATTACGGCCTCATTTGAATGAATGCTCAAGGGGTTCAACATAAGGGCTCCGCAATTACACGGCAGCCTGGGAACCCATTTCATCTTTAGCTTTATTCTCGGTCTCTGCGCGAGGGAAGTGTTGGCAGGGAACCCACCGTGTGTTGACAAACAAACCTCCTTCCCGTGAATTTTTTTTTTTTTTTTTTTTCACCGGGGAAAATATGCTGAGAGGTCCATAAACCCCAAAATGTCATGCTGATTTAGCCCGCTCTGTCCTGACTCGGGCTGCAGGAGACTTAGTTATGATAACGAAGGAATGAGACTTTATTATTGTCCAAGAACACTGGCCAGTGTTAATTGTAGTACTGTAGTATCAGTTATGAATACTTTCAGCCCAAATTCACAGCCAACCAGGCAAGCCGCTCTAGACCACCTTTGATCGTACGCTGTAGCCAGCTCTAGTTTACTACAACAGTAAATACAATTGTGAAATTATGGCTTATAGTTTTGGTTTGCCACCCCAAGATTTTAAGTGGCCCCATCTGGCCACCCCTATGAACAATTTCTGGAGGCGCCACTGTTTACAAACCAATGATATTTCATAGATGCAATAGCTAAATATTTCCGTATAATGGAAGTGCAACCAAGCTCACTGCAGATCTGATATCTATGTCAAACAAAAGATACCAAAGAACCAGTAACGTTTGACGTAACTGAAATAAAGCCTACTGTAATGTCACGTAGAAAACATATTTAATAGCTTATTTCCAACCATATTGTGTCCTCAGAAGACTGTAAAGTGCACACGATAAGCCAGTTTTATTGTACATTTGGCAAAATGCAAACTACAAGTGATCAGCTTGAGTCTGTCAAATGTGACTATAAGGCCTGAGGATATTTACTGCCATTCTATAGTAAAATAAAAATAAAAAACATAACGCCTTACATATTCTGTTATAGCGAAGATTTGGGAGTAGGCTACATAACTACTAGGCTAAATCTTAATTTTTTGTGGACATCCTTTAGGTAGTCACCTAGGTGTAAGCAGGGCACAGATTCCTCAGATAGGACAGATGCTGAGGTCTTGCTTTAGCTCTCACATGAGGTTTAGTGTCTGCCGATCAAACAGAGTGTGTCATTTAGTCTGAGGGCCTGATCAAATACACTTGCCTCTGCAGCCAATGAGGGGGGAGAGCTTGTTACTGGGCAGTTATGGGTTTAGTCTCTCTCTCTCTCTCTCTCTCTCTCTCTCTCTCTGTTCTTGAGGTCGATGTCATACATCAGCGTTCATAGATTCCCTGTGCTGCTGTGTGCGATTCTACTGAACATCAGCAGTCTGTGCTGCTTTTAAGATCAGCTAATAGCATCAACTATCAGCTCACCTCAGCAGCACGAGCAATATTAGGCTTATTAGAGGAACACTTCCTGCTGACCTCAAATTATTTCTGTGGTAAAGGGAATGTCAAAGGATAGATTCATATTCCTATTGCCGCCTTCTCTGTTTTTTAACTCTGCACCAGTGTCTTTAACGTGTGATGAATTCTAAAATAGGCTAAGTATGCTGCGGAAATCAAATAATTTCTAGTTAAAGCCTGATACTTTTTCGAGTCGTTTTTAAGAGATACACGCAATTTGTAGACACACGCAATTTGTAGATGCGAAAACGGAATAATAAAAGCGAAAAGTGTGTGTGTGTGTTTATGCAGTTCTCCTGACAAACAGCAGGAGGCGTCCCGGACTGTGAGGAGAAACACAGCGCCTCAGATCGCAGCTGTGGGGGTTTCCTTCGTTTTCTCTCACATATCTGCTTGTGCAAATGTTTTAGTCGATGTTGCTACAGAATGGCTGGAAAGCACGTTTGAAGACGTCTGTAGTTCAGTACTATGTGTAAGTTTAGCTACATGCAAAACCCTCAAAGCAAATAGGCCTTTAATAGGTCAATAAGAGTGATTTAATCGAAAAAAAGGATTCATAACGCATCTCAGTTACTTAACTTAACCATCAAGAAAGATTATTTTGTAACTTTCAATACATGATATAAGTGCAAATTTGATGTTTTTCACAGTTTTATATATATATAATTTTGTTTCATTGTTGTCCTTGTTACAGTGTAATTATATATTAAGTACAACATGTACTTAGGTTTAATGGGATTAGAGTTTGGTTTGGGTTTTTTATATGTAATTATGCATACTTCTGTGCTAATACAATAGTAAGTACATGTGACATGTAACAAAATAAAGTTTTAAATTTTGATTCCATATATAAATCATTACACATGTGATTATTAAACTTAGCGTCCATATACTATTAATCATCGTCGTCTTATATAAATACAAATGTGACCCTGGACAACAAAACCAGTCGCAAGTGTTAATTTTCCGAGATTAATAATATGTATACATGATCTGAAAGCTGAATAAATAAGCTTCCCACTGATGCATGATTTGGATGGATAGGGCAACATTCGACCGTGATGCAACTATATGAAAATCTGGAATCTGAGGGTACAGAAAAATCTAAATGCTGAGAAAATCACCTTTAAAGTTCTCACAT
>JAUMHG010000050.1:13105955-13124657 GCA_032359395.1 Enteromius anoplus
GGAGCACACGAGGGAGACTGAATGAAAACAAAAACACAGATCACGACAGACATGGAATGCCTGGGGGGGGCGTGACAATATTTAAAACAATATTATTATTATTATTATTATTATTAATTGCCTTTTAACTAAACATTTAGTTCATAACACATTAAAATATAATTTAAGATTATTTCTTTTTAAGTATAACGTTAAGATTGATATGCTGCTTTAAATGTATATACACGCATTTAAGTACCATTGTTAATTATTTATTAATAATAATAATAATTAATGTCCCATTTTGTTCTTTATTTTTAATTGCGTATGGTTCAAAAACATTGACTTTATTCTGTTTTAAAAAAAATTTGCGAAACTTTGATTAAACATCAAAGCTAATAAGTGCTGTCTAAAAGCATTATTCTAGACCGCTGCATACAAATAGTACCAGGTTCAACGTTGTTGCACAAACACATAATAAAAAAATTATATAATTCATACAACAGGACTAAAATGCATGTAAACATCATCCTTAATCCCTGAGAATCTTGTTATAATTTTAAAATTATTATAGCATTATTTTTTTTTATTGAAAGTAATATCACATTTATGTGTTTTTTCATTTTTTTTTATTTTTAATAGAATATAGATACAAAGTGGTTCAGAAACATCAAGTATACTCTGTTATTATTAGACAGAACATAGGCTACTCAAATCTAATTAAAGGTTAATGTTTTTTCATGAAAACGCAATGAGTCGGCCCAACGCCTCACTGCGCAGGAGGCAAATGCTCTGATTTGTCAAGGTCAGTTAATGAAGCTAGCTTAAGGGACGGAGAAAAAAACCTCACACGCCCTCGGGGGTCCTGAATCCCAACACAAACCACATTAAATGACATCAATTCATGTCTACCAATTAAGATCATTTAGAGGAGGTTGTCACACACAACTGTGAAGTTACGCTTCCTTTCGTTCCATATAGTTTATCGTTCACTTTAAACATGAAAGGTGTGCAATATATAATGAATCGATGACTAATAAGGATGATAAAATGATTAAGAAGGAGAAATTTAAACCATGTTGGATTCATTCCTTTTCGAAAAAAGTTTTCACAAAGAACCATTCAGTCAAAGGTTCTTCAAAGAACCATTTTTTTTACCTTTTAATAATCTCAAGAACATTTTGTGAAACAGAAAGATATATTAAAGGTTATTCTTCAGGAATAAAGGTTCTTTTTGGAACCATTTAAACAAAAAAGGTTCTTCTGGGGCATTGTGAAGCACCTTTATTTTCAAGAGTATAATTCTTTGTTATTTTTAATGATTTTTTTTTACTCGTGATTATCAAGTTACATCTTGATGCAGTACAAAACAGTGTAAACAAAACAATATTATATCAGCCTTTAAATGTTCATTGCTGAACTGATGTTTTTTTTTTTTTAATCATTGGAGAAACTTACTGCCTCACTAATTTCTTGGTTAAGATCATTTCTACATCGATTTTTTTTCTCTGAGTAGCTATTAAAAAAGCCAAAGTATTAACGACACATAATCATAAATGTCTAAAGCAGTCCTTTCTTTTGTCACACGATGACAAAATGGCTTCCTTTAAATAAGACTTTCTATTTTTTTTTCTCCCGGTTAGTCACACCACCTAGACCTTTTTTAGTTTGCAACCACTCACAAAAATCTATTTAAAAATTCCGTTTGTTTCAAAAATTGGCGTCATATAAGTATGCTGCATATACGTGACGATCACATGGTTTCTTACAGTTGCTTTTGATGCGCTTGGACTGTCTTTAAGAGCAGCACCCCTGCACCTTTAAGGCTGCAGAGGAGAGAGAGAGAGAGAGAGAGAGAGAGAATGAGAGGGGGGTGTTGTGTTGTGTGATGCTCTGGTGCTGATGCTGAGCTCTGGAGTGATCAGTGCAGCAGGGGAAGATGCGCGTGCTTGCTGACTGCTGGACGGTGCGAGGCGGTGAAGAGGGATGTTGCTCTGAGTACAGCTAACAGCCATCATCTCGATCCATTTACGCGCTGGAGTTTCAGAGCTTTTTCTTTTTCCTTTCTTTTTTCCGTTCTTTTCCTTTCTTTTGCGTAAAAAGTTTGCGCTCTGATTTCGACTCGTTAATAATTGAGTGGATTTACTTTCCCGCGGTTTTCTCCCCTCGCACGCGGCTACACCTGTGCGCAGTGCCCTCCTCAGTAAGCGTGCGCTCTGACTCAGCATCGCACCTGCCCGCCGCTCGCTCGCTCACCGTGTCGCGCCACAGCTGGATCTCAGCTCGGAGACAATCAGCCCCGGAGCGCACGCTTCTCATGCATCCCTTCCGCTGGAACTACTAGATATCCATATTCCTGCGCAACGGCTGTTTCTGGAGGAAAAGTGTGCAGTGGGCAAAGAAAAATCTTAGTTTGGAGATTGAAAGGAGCGGGGCATGTGGATATTGGCCATTATCTTTTTCCAGTGCATTTTGAATGGTGAGCAGCGTTTTGTTTTATTATTGTTATTCTTATTATGCACGTTGTAACTTCGTGGAAATTAATTAGCAGTGCGATGCATTTATGCATGCTTGAAAACGAATGCAATTGTGGACCATTTGAATCAGTCTCACACCAGCTTTAGTGCACAAATACAATTTTAGTGCATGTGCCATGCATGCATGAAATTTCCCCCAAACAGTTCATTATAAATACTGCATATTAATTTAAGGAAGTAATCCAGAAGGAACCAGACTCATTAATAAGCAATCAAATCGTGTTTTATGTTTAGTCACTTTATTACATTTCATACATTTTTATAATAATAAACAAACATGCATGCATTATTATGCAAACAGTGCATCAGAATTGTCAAAAATATGAATCTGGACTGTATGTGATTTGATATGACACGGTTTAATTGTTTTTATTTCTTTTATTTTTATGACCTAGGACAAATTTCTATATTAAGCAAAATAAATAAATAAACATACAACATTTTAGAAAATGAAAGTAATAAATCAGCTTTATGAATTAAAAAAAGCACCCAAAAACTAGTTTTGAAAATGAGCTTAAAAACACAGGAATGAAAATAAAAATAAAGAAATTAAAATTGTTGTATTTGGCATAGTGACACAGCCGCCATGTTTCACGAAGAAACACTAAAGCATTGAATAAAGAAATAAATTTAAAAAACTCACTGTCACTCAGTTGGCACTTTGCTGAATGCTTTCGCTGTGACCTTTTCACAAAACATTTATTCAAAGATTTTTTTCCCCCGTGTGGGTGTCCAAATCATATTGACCTCTAAAAAAAAAAAATCTACCGCAAATGCTCGACAGGAGGCGAGTGTGTTGATGGCTTTAAAATGGAGAGACAGCGAGTGGGTGCTGGTTGCTGGGCTAAATCAGGATGGGTGTGTTTGTGGTGGAATAGAGAGAGTGAGAGGGGGCTATGAGGGGAAGAGAGAAGAAAATGGGCCATTTAGGTGGTTTTAACACAGTAACGCACTGGGACGTTAATATAGGACCTGGGCCACTCCAACCTAGACTGACCGCCGATTGATAGGATGCACAAAAATAAGGCGACACAGCGATGAATTAGCACAAAGGCTGATGGAGAGCAGAGCGAGGAGCTCCGTGATGATCTTTCCAAAGCTTTGTCAGTTTTTTCCGCAAGGCAGAAATGGACACAGTCATTTAACCTCAATTAATGGCGTATCGATGAAATTGATTATCATTTCTGAGGGATCGGGGTTTTGGCCGATTGAGTGCTGCATGTCTAGCCAGCTGTGTTCGAATGAGCATTTCTAAAAAGCATTTGAAGTGTTTCTCTTTGAATCAATACGGTCCCATTTGTGCCGCTGTGTTCTGGTCGTGTGTATGTGGGTCTCTGAGGCTCCATTGATCAGTGTTCTGATGCAGTGTCAGTGCAGTGAGCCTCCCTCTCTCTCTCTTTCTCTCTCTGACCGGTGTAGCGTGTTTCTTGCGGGTGTGTGGGGGGGAGAGAGAGAGAGAGAGAGGAAAAGAAGCCATACAAAATGAGCCTTTCATGATTTGGTTAAGCTCACAGCCCAGTTCTCCGCTGGTCTCTATGGAAACCCCTGAAATGTATGTTGGCGCAGTGGCCTTGGAGCTTCCTGTACAGGTGACCCCGGAAGTGCTTCGGTAATGACTAGCTGTGGAAAACGTGGCGTGCTTGTTCGCCAAGCCATTTGGAATTTTTATCTGGGAGGGACGGATAAATGAATTTTCCCCGGTTTGTTCAGTATCCCTTTTTAATTTCAGATAATTTTTTTCCTTTTCAGTTTGTAGAGGCACAATTAATAGAATACATTTTGACCTAATAAAAGACAAATGCAGGATTTTCTAAGCTCAGCTCCTTGCTACGGTGATATTTATTATAGATACATTTGCACTTTTAATTTTAGTTAAGGGTTTAGTCATTTTATTGCCTGTTTTTGCAATTTTAGCTTGTAGATGCACAATACAATTATTTTGTATTATTTAGTCCTAATAACAAATATTTGCACCACTTTTCTAAGCTCAGCTCCCTGGTACAGTTTTATTTTAGTATCAGCAATATACAAATTTGAATTAATATTTTAAATAATTTTTAGCTTTACATTTTCATTTGTCATTTGATTTTTGGTTAATGTTTTACTCATTTTGTTATGTGTTTTTGCCATTTTTAACAGTTTTTTTTAATGCATGCATTTTTAGGTTTTATTAATTTTGATTTTATATTTAGTGCTGATTCAGCTTGTAGATGCACAATTAAAACAATTAATTTGTATCATTTAGTACTAAAAACATTCACACAATTTTTTATAGTCTTATCTCCCTGATATAGTGTTATTTTAATATCATTTTAGATACTATTATAGTTTTATTAATATTTTTAATACATCTTTGTATTTATATTTTTCATTTTTTAATTCTAAAGTTTTAGTCACTTTGTTGTGCATTGTGCTGTCATGTTAGTAATTTTTTTTTCACACATGTCTATTATTCATTTTTATTTTAGCCTTACTGCCATTTTAGCTAATCAGTTTTTATTTTTACATTTTCTGTTTTAATTTGAGTGATTTTATTGTTTTTTTAGTTGTTTTTTAGTTAAAATGTCAAATGTTGCAAGCATCTGAATTATAAAGTATGTTTTATTTTGTATCAGTTAACGTTCAAGTAACAATTGTTTTGAATGGTTTTTATTTTAGTTTCAGTTTTAGGTAACTCTAATAACCCTGCCCTGATACTGAGCATTGAATGTTTTTGCATGTAAAATCATGCTGAGTTGTTTTCAATGGCTCTTGTGTTGGTGAAGAGCACTCGAGACTGTGTGCATATTAACACACAAATGTAATTGGAACATCAGATGCACAGACGGAGGGGAAAGTAGGTGCGATGTTGTTTTTGTAAACTGATGCTAGGGGCCAACTCTGACATACACTCAAATGGACACGGGTAAACAGCACGGCAGCGAGCAAAGTGCCCAATCAGCTGTCGCTTTCCATGAAATGCTTTTTAAGAGAGCTTTTAGCTGAGTCCAGATCAAACAGACAAAAGTGTGTGGGCATATCCATTTGTTTTGCTCAACTGTAGGCCTGGGTTTGAAGACCGTGATGTGCTGGAGACAAATCAAGGCCGTGTTTGCAGTGCTGAAAGCAAAGCAAATCATTTGAGATGTTTTAAACTCAGCTTTGATTCTGAAGGTGGTAGATTCATTGTGTTTGTTTTTCGAAAGCTCCTGAAATGTGCATGAATGTTAAGTTTAATGACAAACAAACATATGCTGTTGTTGTTTTTACACAATTATGGTTATTATAGGCTATTTCTGAACATTGTAGAGTGTCATATGCCTTGTTTTACGTTTTTTAATTGCATTGAAAATGAATCATTATTTAATTTATTTATGTAAATGTTTTTCCTGATTTATTTATTTTGGCCATTTCTAGTTTAATAGCTATCAAATTGAGGATTTAATGCAACAAAGTAGCCCTTAACCCAAACTGACTTTTAAAGATTGCATTTTTAAGGACCACTATTCACTTTAATGATGAACTAGTTAGTTTATTGACCAAACCTTCAAGAAATGTATACAATTTAAATGTTATGTTTTATTAAGATTTATACTTTTTTCAAATTTTGTCCTCAGATAAGTAAATTCTTTTTATTTTTAGAGTTTTTTATTTTAATTAAACAAAGAAGTTTATGTATTTTACTTTTAATTTTAACATTTATATCACTAAACAAATATATTATATAAATTAAATATTTAATAAACACCTTGCCGTAGATGATACGAATGAGAAAAAAACATCTATGATGTACTTTGAAACAATTGTCAATTAAAAAGTTGCTAGTAAATAAAAAAAAAAAAACTATTAATAAATTTCACACATCGAATTGAAAATCGAAGTAGAAAGACTAATATACAATATTATAATATATTCTCCAATCATTTTTCACAGATTATTTACAGATTAGAAAAATTTATATTATTTAAAATTAATTTTCTTTTAGCTTAATTTTCCCATAATAAAACAAAACAAAAAATCCTTTGCAGTAACTACGTTGATTAGAAAAAAAAACATGCTTCTGTTTCATCTGTTTTGTATTGAAGCAGTAAGGGTACGTTTTAATCTTGTTCTAGTTATAAAGTCAGTGGTTGGGAAGGTTAAAGCTGTGTCACAGGAAAGGACAATGTGCTGTAAAAATAGACATAAACAGATATGTGGTGTGTCAGACACACACACACACACACACACACACAGAGCTCCACTCAACCCAGTAGCTCTTTCTCCAGCGTATCAGTAATTCAAGGAGTCATTTGGCATAATGGCATTTTGATGATCTGCTTGTACTAACTGTTTAGCCAGCAGTAAGGCTGATCAACGTTCATATTTTCAATCAGCAGGAAATATGCCTGACAGACGGCCCTGTGCTGCTGGCCGTAATGTGTATTTATTTCCTGCTTTGATGACTTGGCAGAAAAAGCATGTTCGCATTTTCCACTGATGAGGACTTTCAGGTTTGTTTTTTTTTTGTAAAGAAGCTTGATGACTTTAGCACAAACCTCTGCGTTCCTCCAACCGCTGTGACCAGCTTAAACAGGGAGGCTTTCCTCTCAGTGCAGTAGTGGAACTCTTTAGTGTGTTGTTGTGGATAAAATAAATGCTAGAGGTCGTTTTTGACCAATCTTATGTAAGATGTTATATCTTTACATCCTACAGTATACGTGTGTGTGTGTGTAATATATTTGAGAAAAAGTTAAATCAGGTACATTAAGTCAAATGTCAAACTAAGTACATTTTAAGTATTAATTAATTTCCTTTTTTTTTTTAACAGCCAAAAATATTTTTTAACCTAGATATATGTCAAATAAATCCGAATGCACATTTGAAATTGCCTCTGATATAAATATATTTGCCATCCACTAGGTTTTTTATAAATTACAGTAGTGCAAACATTTTTTATTAAATTATAATCTATAACCTAAGGTGGTTGTGACCTTGATAAATATGTATTATGATTCCCTTCTGTAAAGAATTAATGGTGAAAATGGGTTAAATCTGGTCCCCTCAGTCCTGGATGAGTGCTTACATTTCTTGATTTTTGTCCATGAGTTAACAGGGTCTGTTTGATCACTGAATGTGTCTGTGTAGCAGAGCAGACAAAAAATTGGGCAGAATTTCAACAGCCAGAAATGTGTAACATTTGCGGAGATCCTAGCAAATGTCTCATTAAAGCTGCTCTCGCCTCAGGTCTGTTCTGTTTCCATTGCATTCTCTATCGGCCCGTCCCCAGAAGTGATTATGCTAATTGCTGTTTGATCAGATGATTAAATTATAATTCGATTAATCCTGAGCACTAAATGCTCTGAATACATTTACATCTGCTTGGCTGCGTCAGAGCGCAGGGGCGCAAGCTTTCTGCCAGAGAGGAAAGGAGCTGACCTGAGACTCACACCCAAATATTAGCACATGCACATGTTTGGAAGAGGGCAGGAACTGAGACACTGGGGTACTGGAAGATGTTTAACAAAACAAAAACAATAAAGAGATTGAATTAATTATAGTAAAAAGTATTTAGACTGCTGGTGTCCCAATAAATGTTCATACCAATATACGCACAAATAAAAGTGCAAAAAAATATTTAAATGACTTTTTATGCTCATTAAGTTTATATTTTTGTCTGTCAGTAATTCAGATCTGATCTTGGTTGTCCAAAATTAGCTTTTCCTGTTATCTTACAGTGTGGAATTGATAATTACCCATCTTCCTTTTCACATTTTCACTGTCGATGCTCCCATGGGGAATTTATCTGATAGATAAAGATGGCTTGATTCCTCACTGTCTTCACCGTGGAGCCGCTCTTTGTCTTGAGTCATAAAGACTTGTTTCTAGAGGAAGTAGTCGTCCTGAGTAAATCACACTTGTCTCTGTGAGCTTCAGACTCTGTAAACCTTCTTTAGATATTCAGAAAACGCTCTTTGCTTCCTGCGCGGTTGGATTTGCTGACGTTGTGTGGTCTGACATGTTGGGAGGCAATGGATGTGGCAGTTAGCCAAAAAAAATCATTTGATCATTCTAATGTCCTGAATGTACTTGAAAGTAGGGATGCACCGATCCAGATCGGCCGATATGTATTGCGTGTTTTGTCGGTAAAGCCAGTCCTGTAATCAGCGGTAAATGCCATCAGGTGCGTGATTTCACATTGAGCCGTATATACTACACACAGCCGTTGTTCACTGACGAGCTGCGCAAATCCACGCTGATAATGAACACTCGCTGCGTCCGAAATCGCTTACTTCCCTACTATATAGTACGTGAAAAACAGTATGCGAGGCAAGAAGTATGTCCGAATTCATAGTATCTGAAATTTAGTAGGCGAGAAGTACCCGGATGACCTACTGCTTCCGGCTGAATTCAATAGTAGGCATACCATGAACACTTTCCTATCCCATGAGGCTCCGGGAGAGGAGGCGTCATAATAAAAAAATGGCGGAAAGTGGAGACAGGGCTGGTTTTAAGTGTAAGCACCTCAGAAAGAAATCGTTGTTTATTGTGATTAAATTACACTTGTGTAACACAATCTAAATAAACGGATGACTTATTGGAAGTTTAAATTGTCGCTCCATTGTGACGACAGGTGACAACATTAATGTGGCGGATGTAGTACGTCCGAGTTCCATTCATACTACCCCCATTCATACTATATAGAACCTACTGTTTTAACGGTCGGGTAGTACGTTCGCTTTTAAATGTAGTACCTACTTAAGAAGTATGCGATTTTGGACGCAGCCATGTTTTTGCGCAGCTCGTCAGTGTGGTATATACGGCTCAATGTGAAATCACGCACAGCACAATATTGGTCTGTCGGACTTGGTTGAACAAAAATAAACAATATTTTCTTGCTTAAGCTTATGTATTCAGTCATTATTCAATGGTATACTAAAAATCCATATGAAAAAACTTACTTCTCAATGTTCTCAGGTCAAATATTTATATGCGATTAAAATGTGATTAATTAATTACAAAGCCTCTTATTAATTAGATAATTTTTTTTAATCGAGCCCCGGCCCTATTTTTATGTATGTAAATAGCAAATAAAATTCACAAGAAATCATGACCATTTTGTGAAAAATGTGTTTTATGAAGTAGCAAATTCGCACAAAGAACCACACTTAAGTTTGTGCGAATTCACCTACTCGCAAAATATGTGTGAATTTGAGGTGATATAGCATTGTAGTAAGTAATGTAGGCTGACATTTATAGGGAATCAAAATGCTTTTTCTAATTTTGTTGTGTTTATACTACTGCGTTTTTGGACGCTCTAGAAGGGTTTTGATTGGACAAATATCTGTGTAGTGCAGGATGAGTCATCAATATTTTTGTGCTGTTTTCTGAATATGGAAAGACTTGTACTATATATTAAATAGATCGAATATATCTATATAACATATACAGTGACATAAGTCTAAAGTCTACAGGTGTGTGCGCAGACGCATAGTGTTTCTTTACAACATTACATCACCACCTGCTGGTCTGGCATGAATAATACTGCTTTTTTAGTCATTTACGCATATCCATGTGAAAGCTTTGTTTTGACGGTATTGATCTGATAAAGAATTTTTATAGTCATTGAAATGTACTTTGAAGTAGCATTTTCTTGTAAAATGTCCTCCAATAATCAGTTTTATTTACAACTTGATTTTCTTTTTTTTTTTACAGTGTACGATTTATAAATATAGTATATTTAATTAAGTATAGCATAGATTTGTTTCAGATGAGAATGTGCGATCAGCATGAGTTGTTGTAGTACACGTGTCTCTGGGAGACGAGGGGACGTCAGCCCAGCGTGTGCAGCTCTGCCTCGCGTTCGTTCCTTCATCATCCGAGTCAGCGGCGCTCTAGATTCAGACATCAGCGGCATCGACTCTCGTAATTGATGTAGATCCACGGAGGCCGTTTGATCTGCTTCTCACCACCAGGGAAGCTCTAAACGAACGTTTGCTCTGACATTATTCAGATGATATTCAAATCATCTCACTTAAGAGATGAGAGAAAAAAAAAAACACAAGAAACTTCGCTTTTCCGGTGGGATTCGCGTTGCTCCCACTCTCACCCTTCCCTTTGCATCTGGGGGTTTTCTTCGGCTTTACATATTGGCAATGAGCGGGGGTCCATTAACCCAGACACGGCTGGGTTGTGCTTAATATTCATGAGAGCAAATTGCAAGCTGGTTAAATTGCGGTGCTCCGTTACAGCTCCCTGACGCCGGGCCCGCTGTAGCCCCGGGTCAGGGACTGGAATTTTGACTCTCCCGGCTGCTGTTCCGGGCTCCCCTGCACTCTCTGCCTTAATTACCTTGAGCCCGTGACGTCCCGTCAAGGTTCCGCAGCCCGCGGGGGGGGGAAACACCCCTCCTGTCTGCTGCACAGACAACAGCGCAGACACAGTCGGCCTGCAGCCAACAGAGTGACCCATCCACCCACACCAGAGCCAAGATTTCCTCCTCAGAGAGCTGCTGCTGATTTTACGCTTTGCACCATTTAAACACATTCTAACAGAGTAAAAATATTTAATGCACACTCTAAATAAAAATATTAATCTATCTGTAAATTATTAATTTTGCTATAAATGCAGATTTAGAGTAGAATGATGCAGCATGTTTTCCTTACAAAAATGGTATATTGCTACATAATGTTCTCCTTTTTTTGACAGGTTCCATACTGTATGTTTTTTTCTGAGTTATACTGAAGCAATTCACCATTAAAATACTTAAAATATATATATTATAATAATATATATGAATTCATGTCTTAATTTACATTGGGGTTTTTTGTCATTATGTGATGTGTAGGTTAAAAGTGGATTAACAAATAAAAAAAATTAAAAAAGGTATTCTGGGTTTATTTTTTTGCACTTGATACCAAGCAGTTCATCCTTTTAATTATCAATTTCTCTCCCTGATTTGAGAATTTTTAAGTAACAGGGTTTTTCGGGTGATTTTAGTGCTGTGGTAAAACTCAAGTCAAAAAAATCTGGATCCAAACAAATATTTAATTTTGTCAAATGTGCAGCTTTACATTGATAAATACAAACAAATATCATGTTATTACGGATATATATTGTGGAACTATGGTAATACAATTTTTTATAAAATATTCGTATCACTTTCGCATCAAAAGATAATATAAAACGATATTACCATTTTAACATGTATTTAGACAATTAGAGTGTTCCAGAAATACCCGAATAAAGAAAAAGTTTTTTGTTGTTGTTTTTTTTAGTTAAATACTGTATAAATATGGCAGTAATTGAGTACCATAGTGTACATTGAACTGCCATGTGAATCATCTGATAGCTTTAGTGCTTCAACATCTTTTTGTATGGGTTTATTGTGACTGAAGGTCTGTAAGGGTTAATACCCGAGCCACCCTTGCGGTTTGCAGAGTAAATATTGATCGCACATTACTTAAATAAATCGCCTGGCTAGTTTTAAAAAGAGTCCCGTGATGGCTGGTTACACACTATCAGTGGACAAATGCTAATGTGTTTTCAAAAAGACAAACCCATATTTCTGCTCGCCCTAAATGCAATTGTCATTCCGCTCAAATGCTACTCATTACAAATGTCCAGTCAGACCTGTCACACTCATAACGAACATTTACTTTTTATTTTCAGAGGTGGACCACTCTTTTTAATAAAGCTGCTTTCACAATACCTAAATAAAACCGCACCTGTAAAATCTGAAAATATGAATTGTCTAAAGAGCATTTTCTACTAATCCGATTCTAAAATTAATATACTGTATTTTCTCATATGCATTGTTAAATGTCATCCAGAGCTTCATTGTAATCACATAGATTGTTAAAGCAAAACATGCGCTCGTCTGACCACCCTGCCCCTAGATCAGCTTGACTTTAAAATGGTCTCTGCCCTTGAGCTGTCACATGCTCACCCCATAAATATCACCCTGAGTCAAGCCCAGACAGGGCCACAGAGGGACAGCCCGTTAGACACTCGCTCAGCGGGAATTTACAATGATCGGCTCTGAAAGACAGAAACAGCCAGCAACAAAGGAAGCGCTCCGTCCGTTTTTCAGGCAGATTAGAATCACTGTTAATCAAACAGCCTGCAGCGCTTTCGGAAAAAGCCAGATTAATTATAAATTCATTCAATTCATATTTTAAGAGAGTCTTGTCTGGTCGCTCCTATCGTTTAGATAATTGAGAGCAGAATGATTCTGACGGCGTCGCTAAGCATGTGGTGGGTTTTACTATCTGATTTTAAATCAGATTAACAGATGCTGACCGTGCAGATTTTTAAAGATGAAGAATCCATGCACAAGCTTTACTGCATGATGTCTGAGGTGCTAAATCACATGCTTCACGTCTGGATAACAGCTGCTGGTTTCTTTATGTATTCCTCTTGTGTCTGTTTTATACCGAAGATCTTTGTGGTATCTGCATATATCATGATTTTTCGTTAGACAGATGGAAAAAAAATATATATATAAATAGAGATATTTAATAAACACTATTGTAAAGAGTATTTTTTATTACATAAAGTAAATACGAATATTTAAAGATATGTGATTTTGGAGCACAAAGTAGTAGCACCGTGTATTTGTAGCAATAGCCAACAATAAAATGACTGATTTTCCTGTTATGCTAAAAATCATTAGGATATTAAGCAAGATCATGTTCCATGAAGATATTTTGTAAATTTCCTACCATAAACATATTAAACCCTAATTTTTCATAACTTATATGCATTGCTAAGTAAGTGTTTTATTTGGACAACTTGATTGATTTATTTAGGTGATTTGTTTAGTGCCCTATCCTAACAAACCCAGCCCAGTCTTAGGAAAATGCATATATAAAATACGCCAATATAAAACGAAAACTTGTGATATTTATATGAAAAAGTTATTTTGGCATATATATGACATGCATATGTTTGGCGTGCATATACAGTAATACGCATAAAAACGCCAAAATAGCTTTTTGCATATGTGTAAAACAAGTTTTCGTTTTTATTCTGTGTATTATTTACATGCACATTCATGAGATTAGGTAGCACAAAGCATATATCAATGCTGAAAGATGAATAAATACGCTTTCCGTTAATGTATCGTTTGTTAGGATAGGCCAGACAATATATCGTTCCATCAAAAATATCTAGTGTCTATTTACACTCAGTGCAAATAGCCTGTCTTGTTGGCAGAGGCTATTTACACTAACTCCGCCTTCCAGCATGTGATTGTTTTTACAAAAGACAGGGGTGTAGATGGTTAAATAGGAGTCATACTCATTTTAACGGACCGACCCAGGTACAAATTCAAATTTATTTTTTTAATACAAGTAATCAGAAAGTTGAAAATAAAGTATCGGGTAGGATGAAGGGAGGGCTTTATTCTCCCAATGAGGTGGCATTCATTTAATAATTTTAATTCTGATTGAAAATTTAGTTATTATTGCATACTGTTTTATAATGTACTGTAATGTACAGTATTTGCAATAAGTAGTCGAAATGACAGAAAATATTGCTATTTTAGCATAGTGTAAATAGAATCTATACCTACAGTATTTACAGTACAGTGCAGATAGCCACTGCCTAAAAGAAATATCTATCATATATCTATCATCTATCATATGCTATTATATTAAAAGTGTTTATGAAAAACATTAGAATAAATAAATCAGAACATTAACTTTTTTATTATATTTGATCTTGACTTTAATAGCAATAATAATGTTTCTATGGAATTATATACAGCAGTAGTGCATAACATATCTGTTTAAATGCTGCAGGGCATCACTGTAAAATCTCAGTATTGACATAAAGTCTTTTAATATTTAATGATTCTTCTTAAGATCTAAAGTTCTTTGATCCTACACTGATACGTTGCTCTGGATTATCAACAGAGCTTATGTTTTGTGTGGAAAAGAATTGTAGGGCTGTCAGTTTTATGTTAAATGTTGAAAGGAGTGTGCTAAATGCAGATTAATACTTAAAAAAAAAAAAAGTTTGATATGTATAAAATATGAAAATATTTTGATTTTTTGATAAATGGTATTTTGATTTGCGTCTTTCTTTGTCCTGTTAACTCTCTGACTTGTAAAAATGTGTTGAGACATGGAATGATCAAGAGTACATTTTGGCCACAACACGTCAAATGGATAAGAAATAGCTTGTCGCCTTTTGTCTGCTGATTCCACTTTTGTTCTGTTTATTTTTATATCGTTTTTTTATCTTGGAGAATCAACTAGCTAGGGTATGGGTATAAATATTTGATTTTTTTATGTGCTTTTAGACAACAGTAGCTTTATCCATGGCCCAGAACTGAGCTCCATTATCTATAAAATACCCCAGGCCACTAAAATTGGTTTTGATGCCCAGCGTGTCCATCTGAAAATGTAAGTTATAAGTGAACAAATCCATTTAAATTCGAAAGGGCTTTCCTGGCATTACTGTATTGCAACAGTGCCAATGGCTATTAAGAACCTAATGTATTCAAATAAAGTATTAAAATACATGAGAAATGACGCGGTTTCATTAAAACAAGGTTCAGGACTCGTTCTCTAAATGAAATCATCTCTTTTAAAAGTCCCAGTGGAGAAACGAGGCATAATTTGGCCTTGCTGGCTACATTTCCAGTACAATCTGTGCCAGTTTTATTTGAAAGATTAGTACAGTACATTCTCTCGCAGTCTGCAAATATTCAGTTCATGTATGATTCTGAGGCCCGAAATGGAAAAAAAAGGGCGAAGACTAACTGTTTTAATGTATTTATGAGCTGTTAAAGTAATTTATCCCTGGAGATGTGTAGACCAGCTGTGACAAACAAGCTGTGAGTTCTTTCATACAGAGAGAAAGAGTTTTGCATTCTGATGAAGCACTAACCGCGTATCCTCTTCTGTTTCCTGCAGTTCTCAGTGAAGACCTACATTCCAGCTTGTATTTTGTCAATGCATCTCTGCAAGAGGTAGTGTTCGCCAGCACCACGGGGACTCTGGTTCCCTGTCCTGCAGCCGCGGTGCCGCCCGCTACCCTGCGCTGGTATCTGGCCACCGGCGAGGAGTGCTACAACGTCCCAGGGATCCGCCATGTCCATCCAAACGGCACTCTCCAGATCTTCCACTTTCCTCCGTCCAGCTTTAGCAAAGTGATCCACGACAACACTTACTATTGCACAGCGGAAAATCCTTCAGGGAAAATTAGAAGCCAAGATGTTCATATTAAGGCCGGTAAGTGTTTAACAATATTTACAGATTGTTGCAAGATTGTTCTAAAGCCAAATCGAAATTAGAGTGAATTTTAGCAACCCACAGTTTTGACATGAACATATAAATAGTACTAAAACATAATGTTGTGAATATTTGTCAGTCACACAAAAATAAAACCGGGGAGATTTCTGTAACTTCTTACATTTAACTTCTTACATTCAAACTTCTTACATTTAACTGAAGATTTTACCTACAGTATGTTCAAAGTTTCTAAAAAAATAAATGCATTAAGCATGCATTTAAAAAATATATGTTTTTTTAAATACATTTAAATATATGAAGATGGTTCATTATAAACTGCTGCATTTTTGAGTGCAGAAATATTACCCGTTTCTTAATTTATGTATGACTGACAAAATGGGTTTATGTGTTTGTTAAACTAGTGTGATCCAAAAAAATGAAAATGATATTTTACCAGGAATAAATAAACCTTAAATTAGTGTCTAAATATTGTTTTTGAGTGTAGATGTTCACAAAATGCATGTGTACACAACAAAAATTTACGGCTTGTCTTTTTCTGAGTAAATATTGATGACTCCTGCACTACACACATTTTTGTCCAACCAGATTTTCTCTAGAATAAAACCTCCCTCCCCCTAATATCATTTATAACTGGCTGGAAAGAAGCAAATAATTTTTCACATATAAAATGAGGTTTATACTTAAAATGTGAATGGAACAGGCCTAACACAATAGATGCATTTTCCAAAAACAAACCATTTTGCTTTTCAGGTCGCTTAATCTTGTTTAAAAGGTCGAAATTGTGCAATTTCTGCACCACTAGTGTCATTAAACCAAACTGCAAAACGAATGACTGTTTTCAGACAGGTTTGACTCGTGCCATCTATCATTGGTCAGTCAAACAGATAGTCCCGCCCCCAAACTCACACCATTGGCTGATCCAGTGTTGCTATGCTGGTCTAGTCGGATTCTCCAAAAACTAACACAGTGCTTTAATAGTGCCATGGAGGTTTACTTTTTTTTCCGGTAAAAGACTACTTGTGTGCACATTAAGCTAGAAGATAGTACACTACATATTTTTGCAGTTTTTTTTAACCATGACAATTAAAGTATCAATCAACAAACTCTTTCTCTCCAGTCTTACGAGAGCCCTATACGGTCCGTGTGGCGGATCAGACCGCGATGAGAGGCAGCGTAGCGGTCTTCAAGTGCATTATTCCTCCCTCAGTGGAGAACTACATCACTGTTGTGTCATGGGAGAGAGACACCGTCCCACTCGTCTCAGGTAGGACACTAGAGGCTATTGAACCGAATGCCATGAAACCATTTGCTTGAACCACTTGTTTCAATATAATGAAGGTAAATTAGTTTGACGTCAATGCTGCCATTTGATTTGAGCTTGCATGCACTCAAAGTAATTGTATGGCTTCAGAAGACTTCATAAACCTTTTTCATGGTGCTTTTGTATACCAGTACAGATCTGGTCCTCATTTCCTTTCATTATATTGGCCTGGTCTTTCTTGAAAACTTTTGTGATCCACACAAGAGCGAAAAAGTCGAACTGATTTGGGATACAATGCTGTGTGATTTTATACCCGCGCCCCTGATAAACGAATTTTAGCCAATTACAGGCCTTGCTTTCCTTGGTTTTTCATCAGTTTAACAACCTCAAGCCTGCTCTTGAAAACACCTCCACGTATTTAAGTCGTTTCTTGTCCTGTTGCTGACAACGGGAGATTTATTAGTCTCTAACTTGGCATGCTGTCACAGTAACGCTCTTATAAAGAGTTCCTCTCTCGGCTGTCTAATCCTGAAGAAGTGGACGGTGGCAGTTGTGTCACTGAGATCCACTGTACTGACCTACTTCCCTTCCGCTTTTGAAAATCCGTATCAGCTAAATGGAACACTCGTCTACACAACTGTTTTCTTCCCTCAGGGCCGTCGGCTCGTTTTATGGGGCATTTAGCAAATTCAATAAAGAATCAGAAGTCGTTTAGACTGGGGAGCGAGCGGGGGACATTTTCCATAGATGTGACAGGTTTTTCTGTTCGGGTAAAAGACACCAATGAATCTTTTATCCATCTTCAGGGAGTAATGTGACAAATGTTCGCCTTCAGTCTAAATTACAGTCTTTAAATTCTTCAAACATCGCACGTATAACGCTCAATCTCAATTTGTGCGCACATTATATTCCTATATGAGTGTCAGAGCCCAAGACAGCTCTATTTCAGCGTAGGATAGAAAAAGTGTGCAATGAATCTGACAGATGTCTGTCATTTAATAGCGGCTGTCACAAAACATTAGCTTGCCGCTTGTCTGCGCCTCTTTTCCGTGTTCAATATTTTATAGATAAAGCTATATTCCTGCAAACAACAGTTTAAGCACAGTTCACTGCGTGTGGAACACTTTCGCTACGCCATCGAGGGCATTTTGAAGGAATCTGTGTGTGTGCGTTCGGCATACATTTGCTAATGGCCCTTCTAAAATTTTCTAAAACCTATTCTTTTGGTCTATTCTATAAATAAAAAAGCTTTCTATGTGATCACGCATCAGGAAAAGTGAAGCTGCTGTACACTTCTTTTGGTATTAAACATTTATTTCAATCTGTATTTCTGTCTAGTGCATTTGGATTCCATTGGGTAGTGAAACATTAAATTTTTTTCAAATGTTCGAAATCCACAACTTTAAGATTTGTACCATTTTATAAAATGTCAAAGATTTTTAAGGTTAGGATTAGGATGTTCTCTTATGCTCATCAAGGCTGCATTTATTTGATCAAAATACAGAAAAGCAGTCATACTGTAATAAAGGTTTGCTATTTAATATAATGGGTTTATATTTTAATATACTTTATATTAGATGACATTAGGGATGCTCATTTCGGTTATTTCTCGTAACCGACAACCGACGCTGAATTGACCTTGGCATGGTTGAATAATAACAGTTCAGTACATGGACATAACATACTGTGAGTCTCAAACACCATC
>JAUMHG010000050.1:13124757-13141806 GCA_032359395.1 Enteromius anoplus
TAAAATACTGAAATAAATAAAATGACCTTTTAAACCGTTTAACTGATTGTATTAATCGGTCAAACTTCAAACCGGTCAGTTAACGGTTAAATGGTTAGAATGAGCATCCCTAGATGAGATGCAAAGCTGAATTTCCACCAGCCATTACTCCAGTCTGCAGTGTCGCATGATCCTTCAGAATTTACTCTAAAATGCTGATTTTTTATATATGTAATAAATATATAAAATAAATATTTTTATATAAATAATAAAAAGTTTAGAAATACAGCATGTATTGAAATATTTTCTATCAATATAATTTCTTTTAAAAAAAAATCAGTTTCCAACATTTAATTGTGTAAAAGGTAAACATTGCAAATCTGATTGGTGATGCATTTTTCCACCTTCAAATAGAAGATTTGAGTCATCCAAGTCCATATTATAAAAATGTGAGATAAAATACAGCTTAATGGTTAGAGACTATAAAAAAAGCAAATTATGGGCAATAAAACCAGTAATCCTTCCCTAAGCAAGCACCACTAGCTCTGGTTTCGTGGCCGAAGTACATGCAGTATTATTTGGTATTGCACAGGTGTTTTAGTCGCAGGGGATTCTGGGAAGATCTGGTTGCAGGCATCTGTGTTATGCAGCGGTGAGCCACAGAACAAACCACTACAGGCCCTTTAGAGAGTCCTTAGCATTCCACGCACATGCCTCGCACTGAGACCTCTGGCCAGAACAACCACTAAAGAGAGAGAGAGAGAGAGAGCGCACCACCGATACAGACTCTTTCTGTTCTGTTTTTTCCTCTCTTTCTGGTTCCACCCTGCTCATATTCCGCAGTGAGCAAACGCATTTTGGTGCAGACAGATTGGCGAACATATAAGCTTCTCCGAGTGGAATGCGCTTTTATATGTATTGATGTAGCGTGCATACTGTGAAAATCCCACCTCAGGCCTTGAACTGAAGCGGTTTTGCTGGAGATTTTCTTTACCATGTTTTCCTGTTATGTTGTTGACATTTCGCAAACCATTGAGCAGCAAGCTGACCATTCACTGAAAATCACATTGGGCGCCCAACGCGGGGCGTAGTGCGCATTTAACCCAACACCAATTTAATGGAGTGAATCTAACAAGGCCCAGCAGTAACGAAAAGACTCATTAGCGCTGATCTGCTTCATAAATACTCATAAATGCTCAAAATTTTGAGACCGTTTAGCTGGTGGGGCTGAAAGCAATCAATACATTCCTACATTTTGACAAATAGGGGAAAGCAAAACACAAGTTTTAATCTTTCAAATGTGTAGATATGATAGAAAACGATTGTGTGGCATTCAAAAGGATGGTAGAGGAGCTCTAATGTTTTTAACTGGTCCCACTGCGGCTTTTTTCTTCCAAGCTGGGTGAGGCTGAGCTCTCGCCTCTGCAGTCCGTGTTTCTGTGTATGACAAGTAGGATTGGGGACTTTTGTCCTCGGGTTTTCTTTGTGATTGGTTGAGGTATTGTTATCCTGAGGAAAATGGGTCAACCAGCCCGTCGAGGACAGCATGTGTAAACAGGCAAACCGGAGAGAAAGTGGCTCTGGTGTGGTGAGCGATGCTCTCTCCAGCCAGACTGTTTAAAAACCTTTTTCTGTACATCAGTGCTCAGTGAGCAGGATTCCCAGAATTCCCAACCCGCTCTCAATCCTTGCGTCTTTTCCACTCTGACAGACGAGTGCGGCTTAGCCAGATAAATAAAAGGGATACTCTGAAAAGGAGAAGAAGAAAATCAATATCGGTGTGCATTAATCATGCTGCGGGTGCCGGAGAGAATTATGGGTACACGGAGGGAGAGATGCGTGTGTGCTTTCGCAGAGGAGCGGTTCTCAAAGCTCACTGGCTTCTCAGGCATCCAAATAAAGGGATTGTGAGGAGTTTGATGTGGTTTCTTGATTATTATGGATTATGTTAATGCTGAATGTTGAAATATTTATGAACAGTGATGGTTGCTGTTCGTTGTTGCTTAAGAAATGGTACTTCATTAACTGTTATAGTCAGTGCGAATTGAAAACGAAGAGTGTAGTTCCTAAACCACTAACAGCGTTGAATGAAAAGGCAAAATGTAGGTTTCCTGAAGTACTTAAAGTTCATAAACATGGCGGGATGCTTAGTGGGCCTCATTCATGAAACACTAGCAGAACCCTTTTTTTGTTTGTTTTCGTAATTCGTTAATAAAGCTGTTTTGACGAAAACTTTCGAATTGATGAAAATGCATTTTTAAAATGTTTAAAATTTTGGTATTCAGCAACATTCTTCAAAATGAGATACTAGTAATACTTGTGGATCAAAGCAACCAAAGCGTACTAGCTGGAAAAAGGCCATTTTCAGGATAGTGCCTGGCATTTTTTCAAATAGCTAAAAAAAAGTCTTAGGTGGACCCCCGCTAATTGAATATCTGTTTCAAGGCATATGCAATAAACTGCAGCCAAACCTGATTCTGCAAATACAGAATATTCTGTGGCGTTCCTGGAAAAGTAACTTGCGCGGTTGTAATTCATAGGTGGGGATTATGCTAATTATGATTGAGTACGCCCGCCATATTTACATTCATTAACATACACATTTAACTATCAAATCTGATGTTTACAAAGCATTTTAAGTTTAGTTGATATATATTGAATTAAATATATAGTGTTCAAATTGTAACTGCCTTGATTTAATATTTTGGAATAAATGTTAAGGTTAAAGCTAGCATTCATATGGCTTATTAACAGAATATGCATTACACTGCTAAAGTGAAAATATAAAATAGAATAGCTTTTTTTTCTTGGCATGTATATGAAGAGTTCAGATCCTGTCATCTTAAAATTATCATTTTTCTTAGGTTCCTGTGTTTATGTTCAATTATTGCACTTTAATGATAATGAACACACATCTGAAATCTCCTCACAAGTCTGTAATTATTTAACCCATATATAGGAGTGTAACTTAATTTTTTATATTTTTTATTAAACTTTCAAATGGCGCTTACAGGCTTTTGCAACTGAATTTTCTTATATATATATATATATATATATATATATATTTATACACACACACACACATATGGGTGAATCTATAATTGCGGGTACATTTGGTGTCCATGCAAAAATAAAATCATTCTTTTTTTTCAGCTTTTTTTTTCAAATGGTTATATTTGTGATTTTGGTTATTATTTTGATTTATTTATTATTATTCTTTAGTAATTGTTATGAATTACAAGATGTTTCAATCCACAACAATATAATAATTTATTTAAAAAGTGAACAGCTGAAAATAATGATTTATTCTTGTCTGAATTAGTCCATGTAATTCGTTTTTCCATCATGTATCAAAGTGCAATTAAAATATTTTATAGTACTTTTCTTTTGGCAACATTCGTTTTATTTATAAAAGCCCTAAATAGTTACTTAAATCTATAATAATTTTATTAATATAAAAGTTTTTTCTTAAAAAAATGTGTGTCCAAAATTCTTGCATCAACTTGCATTATTGCCTTTAAATTGGTGAAATTATCTCTCAGAATTGTGTAAGTTACAGGAAATGATGTCACTTTCACTCACCGATAAGATCGGAAGCACTAAACAGTATCTGTGCTCCCTCTGAGAAAATATTTGAATCTAAAAACTTACTCCAAGAGTTATTTTGTAGAACGTCAGCTCTGTTACCACAATATCAAAAGGAAAACAGAATTTATTACTGATCTCACATTATGTATTATGTATAGGTCTTTAAATCGTGTTTTCATTTGTGTTACGTGTTCTTAGCATATATGCCATATTTTTGGAAAAAATTAAATAAAATGTCAATCATGTCACACTATTGTCAGCATTTTTACTCTACCTTGGTAACAGAGTCTGACAGTGACAGACTGGGACACCAAATGTACCTGCAATTATAAAATCACCCATATATCTTAGCTCTTTTTTAAATATACATACTGTAGTAATTTGTTCTTAAACATTGGAAAGATGTTGATGCTGAATCCAGTCTATTCCGGTTTCAATTTCAGCTTAATCTTTGTTAAATCACTCGCATCATATGCTGGTGTTGATTACAGTTCTTCCCACACAGACGATTAAACCCCAGCTTCAGACTGGATCACATCCAGCTTAGAAAACGCATCATAAACATAACATTTAGCTTCCCTAAAGACTTAAATTGGAACATAAAAATGTCCCCCAATCTGGCTAATTGTGATGATGTCATAATCCTCGTTTGACCTTTGACTCCTTATTCTGCATCTGCAAATCAGTTTCCCCACAGCAGCAGCTAATCACTCTTGAGGAGCGTGTCCATGAGCCCTTATCGTCAGAGGACAGCTGCCGCAGTGTGTTTGAATGGTGGCGGCGTTGGTTCAGCGTTCATTGTGCTCATGACCACAGCCCCATAACACACTGCTTCCCTGCTATTGTTTACAGAGAGAAAAGGGAAAAAACCTGGCAGGCGCTTTCATGATAATCTTTGAAATGTTTGTGAGTAGGGAAAGAGGGTGAAACGTTGGGAAAAGGAAGAGGAAAGCGCTCAAGGTTGTTTACGTGGCAACACTACACCAAGCTACAGTATTGGAAAACAAACAAAGCTAAAGGCTAACAGCTACAAGGACTTCGCTGTTGCTCCGCAGTTCACGTCTGGTGTGTGTTTATTTACCGATTTATTAGTAATTCACTGCACGAGAGACTTGCTAACCTACCTTAGCCTGGTCTTACGTGTTTTTATCAAGATGCAAACGTCTAGTCATATCAAGAAAAAAATCACTACAAAATTACCAATACCATAAGACAGAAATGCGTTTTGGGATGAGAATAAAACTTCCGTATTCCTCAATAAATAGAAATGCTGTTGCTAGGGTTTTCCGCTGTCAGCTACGAATGTAAATGATTGGCTGACACGTTGCATGCATCTTCTATTTGTAGCCAGTAAAATCTTCTGCGCCATTTTTTTAGTAAATTGCCTGGAGAAATTGAACAAAATAACTGAAAAGGGAGACGGGGGGGTTGCGTTTCATCTAATTGAGAGCTTCATATTATCTGTGCGGAGAAGATAAGCCCTGTTCTCTTAACAGTTATTACTCACTCTGTTTGTAAGTATGTTTCATCCTTTCTCTGGCGCTCTGAGGTTTCAGGCCTGCTATCTCTCTTCCCCCCGCTAGTGCAACTGCTCAAACATGCAAACTCCAAAATGGAGGCCAAATCATGTGACGGTGAGCAGCCATCTTCTGTGTGACTGCGCAGTCAAGTTTGAGTCAAGACAAGGCTGTTCATTGATACTGCTGAATGAATGGTTTTAGGGGGGAAAGGATAGATTCATTGTGTTCATCGTTGACATTGCAACTGATTTATTGTTCTTCCTTCATGCGATCATGTACACTGCAAAAAAATTAAATAGAATATATAAGTAAATATAAACCCCCCCAGCATTTTTACCAATGGGGTAAGAAATTGATTTTTTTTTAAACAATATATTTTTTTTTTACAATTAAAAAAATGTAAATAAACTTTCCAATAATAATAATAATAATACTGATCATGTGTATTATAACTATTATTTTTATTATTATTATTATTACTAATTAATGATTCATAATTTGCCCAACCCTAGACTACAGGGGTTACTAATAATAATTAATAATAATAAAATTTAATAAGTTAAATATTAATTTAAAGTTAATGGCACACAAGGTGACATTTTTGCAGTGTCTTCTTAAAGCCAGAGGCACAAGACACCAGTTTCTTTCCACAGATATGAGTCCTGATATGAATATTGTGAACATATGGTGAATAATTTATGAATGACTAACCCCAGATGCTGCACTTGTTAAAAATGTGTTAAAATGTATAAATGCTTTCTCATATTTATAATTGATGAGTATTTTTTCAGAGGGTTTTTTGGTTGTTGTTGTTTTGGCCCTAGATGTCTTTGAGACACTGTGTGTCTATTGGATAAATGAAACCACCTGTGAGTGCTTTATTATATATAATGACGTGGACAGGTGTGCTGTTTGGCTAATAAAAGACAATTCTGGTCAGGGCCTCATTGAGAGTCTGAATGGATAATCTCAGACTGATTTATTTATATATATATATATATATATATATATATATTTGTTTAATACTATTTTTTTTTATTTGAAATAATATGTATATTAGGTGTATGCTTGGTGTGTTTTTTCACTCTGACATTTCAAATAAATGCTTTGATGTATATATTGTGTTGTGACTTTGCACCTGTCGTTGAGGTTAGGTTTTGAGCGAGTCAGCATCTAGACTCTGGACAAACACTGTGGTGAGTGATGGGCACACTCTTTAAACAGCTTGTGTTGCTGTTGTCACGGCTGTGCTCTGCTCTTCTGTGTGGGGTGCACTGAGCAGATGGGTTTCGGCAGATTAGATGGACAGATGAGTGGAAGTCGGGTGTTTGTGGGGGAGGAGGGGTGACCTCGGCATGCTGACCCTTGAGATATAAGATTTAGAGGGAAAAAAGAAGACATTGCACCAACAAGGATGTTTACCAGGATGCCATTTTGTGTATAGTAACATCATGTTTGTCCCGATTTTTCATTTTAATCACATAATTGTAACACAATGAAAAAATTTATCATTATGTAATTTTTGTTTTTTTTAATTCTTATATTATAATCATAGATATCATATATCATACATGATATGTAATACATACACACATATATATATATATATATATATATATATATATATATATATATGCAACACATGTAAATGTATGTAAATATATATATATATAAATCAGCATATACACACATGCAACACATGTATGTAAATATATATATATATATATATATATATATATACACACATGTGTGTGTTGATTATTATGTTTTGATATTTATATAGCTATTTTATATTTTATGATAAAACATTTATTTTGTGATGTATTTAAGTCTAATATTAGTAATAATAAAACTATTATTATTATTAAATGGAATAATATTCTATTCTATTCTATTCTAATGAATGAATAACATTTTAAAATATATTCAAATACAAATTAATGATTTAAAATTTTTAGATTGAAGAAATGCATCCTTAAATAAACATAAAAGACTTATTTTAAAACAATAATGAAACTCATTCTCAATGCAGACTTGTATATGTTATATATTATATTAAAATGTAATTTTAAAATATGATGTTGTTATATTATACATGAAATAATTAATAATACATTATTTTTGTGTCTTTTTTCATTATAGTGTTAAGGAAATAATGTGAAAAGCCTTTTTTTTTTGTCATTTCATCTCAAATTATTAATAGTTTTGATGTTCGTTGTTTAGTTTAAAATTAAGGGAATGTTTCTAACCGACAATCATTAAACATCAACTTTTGTCCTTGCTCTGTCTTTGGACATTAGTTGAAGATGGCACTGTGTATAGTTCCCATCTGTAATGGTTATGCCACTTGTCTCATAAGTAGGTTGAAAAATGGACCCCTGGGATGCAATCCAGGGCCACACAGACAGGGGCCACACAGAGTAATTAAAGTGTCCGCATCCAGACAGCAGATCTGTTGGTGTGCGGTAATCCGCCTGGCATATGGAGATGAACAGAATTAACGCAGAGACGAAAACAAATGAATTAAAGCGGCCAGAAGCTTAAAAGCAAATATTTGGTTTTTGGTGACCTGTCAGGATTCTCCGCTGAGCTGAAGTGGCTTAGACAGACGGCCTGCTGGAACGCTTCCTTACCCAGAGCACAAGTGTTCTTCAGGAGAAACTGTCTGCTGTGACATAGCTTGGCCTCGGGTTGTTCCTGCAATTGATTAATTGTTTCCTATTTAATAGTGGCATTGATATTTCAAACATTTGAAGTCGGTATCTCAAAAATTGAGCTTCCAGTAAGATTTTATTTAAGCGCAGTACCAGATATTTTCACTAGATAAAATTCACTTCCCATTCATTTCCAGTGCAGACATTTGTGACAGGGACCATTAAAAATGTTACTAGTTTTCCAAGACCATTTAACCTTTCAAATCATGTCCAGGAGATTTGTGTATGTTTACATACTAAATGCCAAAATCCTTACAAAGTTTCGTACCGTTCTGATGAAGTAGAAACTTCTTCAAATCCAATAAGTCAATGAGAGAACAGCACCAAAGGGTAAAGCCAGAAGTGGTTCTTTAGTGGCATTGCTATAAAAATGCCTATTCAGTCTTTTAGTCTAACCCAGGTTTTATCAAAGAGGCTTGTGGTATTCATTGTGATAGATGCTTGTTTTTAACATGTATTCACTATGTCCTTCATTGGGTTTGCTGTAGCTAATGAGCTAGATCTGTGTGTTTTATTTAAAAAAAAAAAAAAGAAATCAAAAGTAAATCAAGTAAAAAAAAAAATCATATCACAGTATGTATGCCATGTCTGGGCCTGCATGGTAACCGGGGGAGGGTAGAGACAGATCACTTCTCTCCATGGCAGTAAGTCAGGCCGTTAATGTCTAATTGGCACCTAATGAGGGACTGCGGTCTGACAGCCTCTGAGATCCGCTCTCATTACCTCTACAGAGCCCACAACATCTCTGACTGTGTTCATCTTTAAACTCTTTAAACCATCAGGTCAGTGTGTGATATTAATCAGCCCAATCAGGATAAAATACTCTTCTTTTCGTCATCATCGTCCTCTCTTAACTCAATTACATCAGTTTTACACGGATTTGAGGATTTTATTTGAAATACGACAATTTCTTGTTTCCGTCGAAAGCTTCTTAGGTTTATTTTAAGCTCATCCCTGAGCCAAAGCAAATACAATGCGTGTATCTAGTTACATACTATAGGATTATAGAGATCAAGCTCTCTGTGCATCAGCCGATCGTAAAATAACATGTGTTTCAATGTTCTCAAGCCACTAATCTCACTATTTTTGCAGATTTCCACAGGATAAGACATCTGCTTTAAAAAAAAAAAACCTCCACAATAATACCTAAATCTCTAGCCAGGATTAACTGAAGTGATTTTAACCGCTGTAGAGTTTTGTTTATGTACTGTGAATAACACTGATTTAATGTGTATTGAAGGATATTCACAACTCCAGTGTAAAGACAAAACATGCCTTAACTAGTATTTTTCACTTTATGTAAGAAAAAAAGCAAATAATGTTCAGAAGGCGATTTTTAGAGTTATTAGCATTGTCGCTAAAGCTAACTAAAAGTCTCAGCTGTTTCTTAAACTCTTTAGGCTAGTTTAACAAACCGCAAGTCAGTTGCTACCTTGGTTTTCCTAAGAGACACAGCCTAGCTGTGCTTAATGAGTAAAACTGGGTCAGCAGGATAACATGAATGTCCTAAAATTGATCTAATTCAGAAAACAATGTTTGCTCGCTGGGTTTGTCATCTAGCTGCTTTCTTAGCTCCACTGTACGTGCGCTAACATGCCTCCCGTACGAGTTCATCTGCATAAGATGATACAGTAGCGCCTCAGGATATGAACAGATGGGAGTGTTTAGCAAACTCACAGCCCACCTTCTCCCCCCGCCGCAGTGCGGCGCCCCCCACGGGCGGCTCTGTTAACCTGTCACTTGTCATCACAGGAGATCCAGGCACCATATGCCCAGAGCACCAGAACCTCACCAGACATGAAAGCGGATGCGGTGAGGAACAGGGGAGCTTCTTTTTTGCGGCGTCTGTTGTCGCGATCAAAGATCTGTCAGCTTGCTCTGCATAATGTGGAAAACTGTTCTGATCATGCCACGTCTGCTTCTTAGATTGATCTCTGGGAGCTCTACTAGCTCATTGATCCGCCGCACACACCTGTGAGAAACTCCTGTTGACTACTTCAGATCTGAGAGGTATAAATTGTGTCTCTCATCAGCGTTTGTGAAGAAACAAACAGCATAAATGACACCCTGAGCTCAGCTTCTTTTGTTTATTTTACTATTATCAATATGCTAGTATTTTCAGCTGGTTTAGATTAGTCATTTTTATATTGTAATGCACTGTACTATAATAATTATGCAAAATAACAATTTTATCATTGTTTGCTCATTTTATGTCAAACCCATGTGGCTTTTAGAAAAAAGAAAGAAAGAAAGAGAAAAAAAGAAATTAGAAAAATGTGCTGGGCTTTTTAAGCTTTAGCATTATGTGATAGTGTGAGGTAATTATTTGTGACATTAAATCCTACATATTTTTTATTGTACACTTTAGATTTTAAATATTATTCCTGTTTGTAGAACAAAAGGTCACACACCATGTTTTCGTATTTGTATACAATATGTACCTAACAAAACTATGTTCTATGACTGTTTTCTGTTGTTCTTTGAACATTCACGAAGCATTGTTTCATATACAAATTTTGGAAGCATTATGGGAAAGTTATTTTTGGATGTTCTCTGTAGTAGCATTTAAAAAAAAGCAGTAAAAATGAAAACATGTCATAAATGATGCTTAAATAGCGTTTTCATGCAAATGTCCTTAAACTAGAGAACTTGGAACAAACATTCCTGGAATAATGTTCGTCCGCAACTTTGAGACAACCATACCAGAACGTTCTGAGAACGTTTTCTGTAAGCTGGATAGTACGTGCTGCTAGTATAGTGAGACTGATGTTTGCCTTAACAGCCACTACTAATTAAACCAAACATTCATCGTATTTATTTAAGATTGCCCCCACAGCGCCATCTTAATGTGGCGTTAAACACGCCAAGGGCTTTTCGTGTAGCATGCGCTGTCCGATTTCAAACGGCCTGGTCCATCAAAAGAGCTTCATGTATAACATGTATAATGCATACAAAATTGTACCCCGAATGTTCAGTCGCATGAATTTTGAGTAAGACATTGCTGGGGGCTTGACGTCCTCAGAGGCAGGGCCCTAAAAAGGGATTATTCTCTCTCTCTCTCTCTCAGAGCTTATTCCTGTGAAGAGGAGACGGCGAGAATGTCTTGGTGCAGTAGCCCAGTGACACATTGCTCTGATCTGCCTCCAGCAATTCCACCGCCCCCCAACCCCCCGTCTCCACCCGCTAATGTCACAGCCTACGAGTCACTCAGCTGGTTGCCATCGTAACCGACTCACCTTCCTCTCGCCTGTCACATCAGACCTAAAGAGACCGATACGTCTCGTAGTGAAGAGCCAGATAGAATGCAAACCGTCTCTGAAATAGCTAAAAGCTCTTTTTTTAGTGTGTTCACTACGTAGCCGGAAAAAGAACAGCTGTCAAGAAAAGAGAAAGAATCACGGTTTTGTTCGAGAGAGGCTGCGGAGGGAGGGGTGTTCTGGGGAGAAAGTGGGTGTATCAGACATGACAACCCGACTTCTGCAAATTTGCAAGCTTCACAGGACAGCTGTATTGGGCAAAGGAGCGTCTCGCATTGTACTGTCTGTCTGCCGCACGAGCACAAGCTGTCTTGTGCATCACAGCGCTGCGGGCGGCAGCCACAGAGGAAACACAGCCTTTTGGCACCTGGGCGTTTAACCTGCATTTTACTGCATGTGCTGACAGGCAATTAAACCGTAGCCAGGGGCTAATTACCTCAGATAGCAGCAGCTGCGGTTGGGATGAGAGGTAAAATTTGTGCACATCAAAAATGGCGTTGTTCGCTTAAATTACGAAGATGCGTGTTACCGTGTCCAACGGCGATAAGGCGAAAGTTCTGTGATTTGGTGATTTATGAGATGTGGGTTCTTGGAAACTTTGGCAGGTTTTTTCGCACGAGGGCAAACGTGGCTTTTCGAGGGAAGATGTAGAGAGATAAAAGAACAATGTCAACTCCACAAAAGCGTAATGGAGTAATTGTCGGTCTCCACGGTAACATTCAATGCACATTGTTCAGGTGGAGCAGCTGACAGAAAGACCATTTCTTACTAACCCTGAGAGAGAGAGAATCTCATGTGGTTAATACTCCCTTTTTTGTGTGTCCTTTTCATCATGTGCCGTGCAGGACTGAAGTATAAACTGTTTGTTTTGCTATAGAACTACCATTTTCTGGTTAGTTGAGCTTTCTGCTTTGGTTTTATAAAGTACCCTTTGATATTTTTAATCTGACCTTTACATTTTGTTGATTGTAATATAATACAGGACATTTTTTGCTTTCACTCACACAATTGTTTCTGTGAATCGTGGAGACTTGCCATATTTCATTTATACTGACCGAAAAATTTTTTACACCCTAACCAAACCCCAACTCTAAACCTACCCTTACAGAAACCCTTTTTCCATTGTTAAAAGCAATATCTGCTTTCAAATATTTAGTTTTTTTAATGATAAACAACATTTAATAATAAATTAGAAATAAATCTATAAACAATAATAATAATAATAAGGACAAAGTAAGTGTAGTGTATTTTTTTGTTTTTACACATTTATTATTTATTATCACAGGTTATTTTTTCCTATTTTTTAAATATAATCAGTTTTGCATGGGAAACAATGACTCTTAGAAATTGTTTATTATAAAAATTATAGATTGTATTTAATAGTAAATTATAAATATTAATACAATTGAAAAAAAAAGCAAACTGTTTTGTCTATATTTTTACATTTGTTTTTGTTTTGTTTGTTCTTTTAAACCAAATATACACAAAATTTTAAACATTTTATTTATATTCATAAAAATGTATAAATTGAATTATATATTGTATATATTGAACAGTCATTCATTTATTTATGATTATTTCTTTTCTTTTTATATACCACATATTATAAGTTGTAATGTACATTTTATACAAAAAGATACCAAAAAAATTATCCCCTTGCTTTGTCTTTTTTGAAAATCGTCACTCATTTTGTATGTAGACTGCTGTGTCTAGTTGACATGGGAAGTGTTGTCCAGAAGTCCCGAGATGCGCGTAGCCGTCTGTTCCTGTTTACTCTGACAGGGATGGCAGTCCTGCAGCAGTCACGAGGGGATGGAAACTTCCCCCTGGAGCAATTAAAACCAGAGCATAATTGACAGGGTGTTATCACACGTCATCTCTCCACTGACTCCAGGAGAGAGAAAGGTACACAAGGATTATTCGCAAATAAACCTGGTCATCAAATATCCATTTAACAGAAAACACATTGAGGGCCGCTGGCTCCTTTAAGCTGATAGAGATTCTGTATGTTGTAATATGTGAGCGTCAGAGCGGAAACCTATTTATTTACATTGTACTTGCCACGTGATTTCATTCAAAGCAACTTACTGTGCATTCAAAGTGCAGTTTATCGGTATATGCCTTCTCAGGAATCGATCACATGACCTTGCCGTTGCTATTGCCGTGCTGAGCTACAGTGAAATGTTTTTTTCCCTCTAAAAGAAGGCTAACATAAAGCGGTACACATCCACTCCTCACTGTAAATGAAACTCATTTCCCAGTAAGCAACATTATAAAAGATTAACAGGATGTAATTTAGCACATGATTTGACATTATAGGCTTCAGTTCGCAGCGTTTTTTTATTTATTTTTTTATTTCCAGGAGTTTAATGAACTGAGCGCAACAGCAAGGACACATGCTCTCACACTTACTGTTCTGTCGCAAGCTTTCATCTGTCCATCTATCTTTCATTCGTCTTGTTCTACGCTTTTTCATCACTCTCTCTCTCTCGTACTCAGTCTTGAATATTTAATGTCTTTGAATTACGGTGCCTCTCATCCATAATGAAGAGATATCAGACAAATGGAGCTTCTGTTTTCAATCGCTCGTTTCGCAGCTGAGAAGCTAAATGATTTTAAGGGTCAGGCTTGTTTGAATATCTAATTCAGATTCGCTCTCGATGTGTGTTCCCTGACTCAGCGGGATGAATTTACTATTAGCTGAGAGGAGGTGCTCAAATCAAACATTGGACTACTGGGAAGTTAATCATATTATGTAGAAATGTTCATATTAAAAACTAACAAATTGACAGTATTGTATACTGTAGAATTAGTACATTAATACATTAATAATACTGTATAATGCCTTGTGAACAATATATTTATGCGGTAATATTTAAATCAGAGATGTGTGTGTGTGTGGTGCTGTCAAGCAATTAATCGCATCCAAAATGAAAATTTTCCTTTTCATAATATGTGTGTATATTGTGTATATTTATTATGCATCCATAAATGCAAACACGTGCATGTATTGCATTTATATATTAAATATATTTATATATTATATAAAAAATATAACTGTATAAATGTATATAATGCAAATATTTTCAAGCTATATACTTTATGTGTGTGTCTTTATACACAGCGCACACACATACATTATATAAACAAAAACCTTTATTTTGGATGCGATTAAACACGATGAATCGTTTGACAGCACTAACATATTTATAAATCATGTTTACATTATTAATAATAATCTTTTGTTTACCTGATAAATGAACCATGTTTTTTTTTTATATATATATATATAGTAAAAGACCACAAGACCATAATGTCATGGTGTCAAAAAAGATCAAGTGTGTGTGTGTATTCATATATGTTTTAAATTTTTTTTTTTTGGTACAGAACAGATAAATAACACAGTGTCCGAGTGATGAATTTATTTTACAAATATTACATATTTAAATGTAATAACATTGTCAGAACGTTTCTTTAGTAATTATTTATTGTCATAAATAATAATGTTGTGCTGGTGTGCAGCAATCACTATGATTGGGTTTACAGTAAATCTGTTGATTTAAACCAGTACTGTACTGTAACATATTACAGACATTACTGTATGAATGTTTGTATGAACAGCTGGATTGAAGATCAGTCCTCTTCAGATGTAGAGAGCAGACAGGAGTGTGTGTAAGTGTGTACAGTATCAGGATGGAGTGCGTTACCCTGACAACAGCAGCTGCTGTCAACATCTCACTCTCTGACAAATGATGCTTTTTACAGCCATGTTAATTGCTTTCCATCTCTCTCTCTCTCTCTGTCTGATAAAGACACTGATCAAACTGAAGCTCACTTATTAGCATGATTAGGCTTTATTAAACGCCTGGGTCTCTCGCTCCATTTTTTTTCTCTCTCAGGAAACTCTCTCCCATATTATAATGTGGTCTCACAAGAGGACTTGTATGTTGCATTTGTGCTACTGCTGTTGCGTAAACTAAGAATTAATCAAACTCCTAAACTACAGCAGCTTAAGTATTTATTTAGCTTAGTGTTTGAGCTGTTTAGAGTTATCTGAACTAGAAGGTCATCCTAAATGGTTAAGATTCTGGTGCGCATCAGTTCAAAAAAATATGAAATATCATTTATGTTTGTGTGAATCAGCTGACAGAAGACTATCAGAACTTGACTTCTGGGCTGAATTGGTAAATGCCATGTTAACAATATCAGACGATATTATATATAACAATGTTAGACAAGTTTCCATTTTAGGCATGGTCTTAGTGAGCGTACAAAATAAACTGTGTGTTTTATTTCAAATAAAGTGGGCTTTATTATGCACTAGCAAAATCTTGAAGTGAAGCATGGATTAAATGTTTATGTTAAAATATATGTATGATATACATTGCCTTTAAAAAGTTGGGGTTAGAATGATTTTTTTTTTTTAAGAAATTAGTACGCATTTTTCATTTCATTTTTATTCCACAAGGATGCATTAAATTATTCAAAGGTAATGGTAAATACATTTATAATGTAAACAAAAAAAAATCTATTTAAAAAAATATTGAATTTTCTTTATAAGTGTTGTTGTACATAGCTTTACTTAAATAAATATTTTTTAAATTGCAAATCATATAAGAATGATTTCTACAATCAGACTAAAAATTCAGCTTTGCCATCACAGACATAGTTTTAATTCAAAATGTTCAAATGCTATTTTAAATTCTAATACTATTTCACAATATTGCTGTTTTTGTATTATATAGTTTGTAATATTACTTCTTATTTAAAAATCTCCAAATTTCGAAACATCAGCGTAATAGAAAACTGAACAGAAAGTGTAAAACCATTCAGTGACTTCTTATAGGGCGTTCACACCATCATTCACGTCTGGTATGAACGCACCTTTAGGCATAATTATAAATGATATATGATTCACAAATTAATGATTCTTTTGAACTGATTCACATAATCAACAGCATCTGCATTGAAACACTTGACTGAATTGAATCAGACTTCTCAGCGTTATCAGATACTCACTGAAGGCTCTTCTGTGCAGTTCACATTGCAGACAGGCCGCTGTCAGAGGCGAGCTGGATCGTTATTATTGATGTCACGCCATTGTTCAGTGAACACGCTCTCTCTCTCTCACACACACACAAACCAATTAACTGCTCAAGTACCTTATAGGATGTCGTCAGAGCCAAGGGAACATGTGGATTGTGTTTGGGGTTTTCGTGCGTCATGTAGAAGGCGACACGTGTGTGATACTTTAACTTTACAATGTAAAGCAGTATTTCCTTTTCTCTTATAATGTAAAGGGTTGTGGAATATGCATTAGAGGTCAATGAGGAGCATTGTGTAGCCTGGCTTTGCTACTGTTTTTAAAATAGGGGGGAAAAAATGCGAGATTGCTAGAGGGAGAAACTGAGAAATCGGCTTTACAGGAAGAGAAAGGAAACCAGTAGCCTGTCATTTCGACACAGTTAAAGCACCTCAAGAGCTCCTGCTATCAGATTAAGAAACTGGGGCACACAGCTCCCCTCTCGGCTCTTCTGTAAGTATATTCGCCCTCAACGCCTGGCCTTTCGTTGCACCATCTCAAATATAAAACGGCACGGGATAGCAGTGCTACTGAGTTAATAATCTCATTCTAAATAACCTGAAACGTCTTCTCCTCATTCTCAAGACAAATACAGCAGCACATTAAGTGTGACTGTTAGTAGAAATGTTATTTGCTCCCGCTGAAGTGTATGTTTGAATAAATGGGAGATAGCTGCAGAGCCCGGCTCTGTCAGAGACATGCCTGTGTGTGTGTGACTGCTGCATTCGGCACAAACACACACACACAGTTATTTTCCTTTTGTCACTGAAGACTAGCTGTCTTATACTAGCACTGCTTGCATGCAAAGGAACAGATAAACAAGTACTTCGCATATCTCTGGAATGTGATGTGTCTTGCCGGATTCAAACTGAAGAGATGGGGGGGGGGGGCTGAGTGCAGTGGATTGT
>JAUMHG010000050.1:13207791-13245487 GCA_032359395.1 Enteromius anoplus
AATGGCTGGGCGGAGTATCGATAATAAGGGCTAGAATATCGATACTGTATCTTTTTTTATTATATCGGTATGTATCTTAGAATCGATATTTTGAGCACACCCCTAGTTATGCGCATGCTCAAAGTCTTCTTCTCAGTTTATAGTGTATCTCTATGGGAGAATTACAGTGCTCCATACTTCGTGTGGATGGAGTGTCATCTGAAATTCTCTTCTAAAATGAGCATTTTCAATGGTTTTTAATAGTTTTAGTTTTAGCTGTCTATAATATCGCTGATATAAATTTCACACTGATTTAAGCCAATAGCTATAAGATTTACACAAATTATAAGAATTCAATCTTATCTTGTGGCCATATAAAAATCAGCTACTGTAACAAACGGCACATTTTTGTTCAGTTTGTTGAGTACGGATCTTTGAATACAAGATCCATATTCTTCTGTCATACTATATGAGCTATTAAACCCTGATATATCAAATATCATACTCAATAAACACATGTAAACAGTGTACAACAGTAAAGAATTGTATATCTTTTTGAAGTTTTTTTTTCTGTCTTAAATTCTATTTTTTTTAAATGTCATTAGCTACATCATTTGGAGGCAAAAGGCATTGTCAACTGATCAGTGTTACACCCTCTCTGGTGACTGAGTTTTGTAGGCGGTTGGCTAAAGAACTGGCCTTGTTTTCTGGTGTCAGCAACTAGATCAAATTTGCATGTGAGCGTCTGTCTCAGAATTGCTGTATGCTCAAATTTGTCCATCGCTGTCCTCCAAGGGTGGGTGTAATTCACTTACAAACACCTTTAATCTGCAGATTGAGGGTTCAAAAAGGTGAGACAGACACAGTGAGTCCGCCAGTATTTCAACATAGCCGCTTTCCATGAATCAATAACCCTTCAGATCCCAAGCCTCTTCTGAGGAGCGAGTGGCACAAATCCCTTCCTGCCGATAATGGTTCCAGGTTCTGACAGGCGGTTCAATACTGTGTACACATTGCTGATACATCAGGGAAACAAGTGCAGTGCTGAGTTGCAGGAGAGTTTGCTCTGGAGTCTGCTCAGAGCTACTGACCGAGGAAATAAGCAGTAAATCGGCTCCCGTGTAATGCGGGATCTGAGATCTAGTGCCACACCGTCAGATGTTTAATGCAGCGAGAGGAAGATGAAGACATAAACGAACAGGAGCTACAGAACCATGTGCCCCGCATTTGGGGGGTCGTTGTTTATGCATGTGCAGTCTGGTTCCCCCATGCGCACAGTCGAGTGCGCTTTTCCTCTTTATCCGTGTGGAAGATGCAGAAGCGCTGGGCCGTAATGTATAAAAATCAATTGTCAGGCCTGATTACATCCAGTGTTTGCACCTTGAGGGCCATAAGTTGCTTTTGATCTCCGTCAAGTTCATAGCTGCGTTTACCACAGCACATGGAGCTGCTCAGTTCAGATGTAGCTCCGAATAGATCAAATGCATTATTTAGGTTTACGAGTCATTTTAGCGTTGTTTCGGATACGGTAACCCTCATTCTGCAAAACGTCTTCCAACGTTATTATGAGCCCTGCAGCAACTCTACATATAGTCTATATATACTCAACAATATCAAAACACCTTTCAGTCTAAATAATGAGCACACTTTTAACAGCCATGAACTGCATGGGCCAGTGAGCTAAGACTGTATTTTACACAGTATCACAGAAAACAAAAAGTTGTTTAGTCTTTGATGACGTCAACTTAAAATCTCACTATAGGGTATATATTCTCCAAAATGGTGCTATGGTGATGTGAAGAGACACAGGGGAGACTAATTATTTCATAAAGTGTTTGGAAGACAAACAAAGCTTTTGTGAATTTGGAACGACACGATTAATAAAAGAAAATCATTTTGGGGTTGAGAAACCCTTTAAGTTCATATTTTTACTAAAAGCGCACAAAACAAGAAAACTACATTTCCCATGATTCTCAGCAGCAGTTTGCTTTTTTTTTTGCATTAGAATAACAAATGCTTCACTTTTCAGAAACAAAAGAACTAAAGACTAAAACCATCTGAGTAGACGTTCCACTGAATTTATGACTTCTGGTCCACATGCAAGGACTTCCCAGGAGCACTTGAAGACAGCCTTCATAGGCTACCAGATGTCAGAATACGACCCCTATTATGGTTCAGATCCAAATCCACCCAGTGTTACATAATCCTACAGAGCAAAAAAAATCATCTACAAATCTGCTTAATATCTCAGTGCGGACAGCAGTTCAATCTCTGGTCTGCCCTCCAAATCAGGACCTTTTGGATTCAGTACCATACTTGCATTCTGTAGCTTTATATACAGAATTGCTAATACACTGCAGTAGCTTTTCTGGAAACAATGGGAAGAGTGATTTCTCCACGCTCACATGTCGGAAAGACCAATCAATCCATACTAACATCAGTAGAGGTCATCGCTGATTGTGCCTAATCCTGATCTCTTTGTCTGATCTCATCAGTCTGTGCCATGTATTTTCACTGCATATTTATTAAATCCCTGTTTAAACAATGACTCAGATATCTAATCAGGTAAATGTGTCACAGAGCCCATTTCAGGCATAAGAGATTACACTTCAAATCCTAATGCTCCCCCTCAAATTCAGACATACTCTTGTAAACCCAACAGCTGTTTTGTTTTGCTGTCTCCTTTTTTTATTTGCTCATCCTCATGTTATTTAAAAGCTGTTTCCAACTTGAAACTGGGGTCACCAAACCCCAAAATGACTCAATGTATTAAAAAGGTAGTTTAGATATGATTCATACAACTACAATTCAAGCAATTAAAGGTGGTTTGATGTGCAAAGTAGTTAAATAATATAATATTTTTTAATGATTAAATTAAATAATTTAAAAGATAAATTAATAATGCAGGATCCATTCTTTTCCTTTATGTAGTAGCTATGTGTATATTTTCTCCTTGTGTAAATGATAATTAAAAGTTATGTTAAAAGTAATTTTAACATTTAATAAAAGACATTATACTCACTGCTTCTGTAGGTGAGGCTGGATCATGAATGATTTGCACCAACATTAACGCATTTGATCAAGGGTGCCTGCTGTCAATCAACTATTGTGGGAGTGGCCTCTGTTGGTGTGACGGGGCAACTTATTTTTATTAAATTAAAAGAAAACTACTGGTGGATCTTTACCATTGTAGGGTGGTTGTGTACACACACTCCCAACACACATTTCACTCCAAACATCTTGAAAAAGTGCATGCGGCACCGGATGACCCCTTTAAATAATTAAAATTCCAGCTCTTGTGTAATATTGTTTTAAGTCCATCTCTACGACGTTTTCCCTCATTCCCACTCATATCTCTTGAATATTCCTATGCAAACACTTCAGACAGTCTAAATCCGTGAAAATCCCGTAGATACCGTGAAAATCCTTCAGTTCTTGAGTAAGAAAAATGCAGGCAACTGCTGGGACAGTTCAAGGGAAGATCTTAAATAATTCAACACTGTTGTACGAAGTGCATACTCCACCAGCACCTGGAGTGGTTCTCGGCTTATGCTGCTCTAGTCAGCATTTCTGGATTCCATGTGCTTTCTCTGTCCATTTAACTCACAGATATGCTTGAATGGGCCAGAAGATTTGTTTAAAGATGTGCAGTAGCTACACCGCGTTCAGGCATGTTTTTAATCGAGACTCATTTCATTTCAGTTTCATTTCCTGCTTTCAAGCGGCTACTCATCCACTGATGCTGCAGTGGGTCGGCGCGCATTAGGCACAAACGCACGCGCGCACTCACTACCTCAAAGACTACGCGCGCGCGCTTCAGGCATTTCGAGCGCGTGCAAAGCGTAGTTTTGGTAGGTCCAAATCCTTTCTGGAATCGATTCTTTCGAACACCCAAAGCAAAAACAAATCAGCAGCTCTTGCATCACTACGTGACCGCACTGTTCTAAAATGTTCCAGGCCCACGTTTCCCAAAAATACATCGTAAACCCATTGAAAGCAATGGAGCTACAATTAACTTAAGCTTGCGATGCTTTTGGGAAACTCAGGCCAGTTAAGTATATAAGTTGTTGTTAGCTATTTCATGTCTGATAGGCTAGTTAAGTTTATCGCAGCCACCATTTAGCTCATTAAGTAGCCATTTATAAGCATTTAATACAATGGCATAAGGTATTCTTACTATAACACTTGTTGTAGACGTTGTTTATTAAAGTCATTTTCTGTATTAAAACGAACTTTGTGTTGCTTACTTTTTGTCGATCGGTCAGCTCCGTGAATCATGGACCATTGCGAATCTAACAAAAGCGGATTTTAGGTTTTCAGTGGGGATACGAGCGAATTACAGGGGAAAAAATAAAAACAGATGACTTTCTGTTTATCGAGACCGTGAGCTTTTAAACCAGATGATTAGGCTATAGGTCGGTTCTCGGTTCAATGAATCAGAGACTGATTCAGTTCGTTAGCCTATTAGAATGAATCGTTTTGACTTGTTCTGTAACGAATGAATTACTAAACGGTTGTGTTTTAAGATTTGTACTTAAATATTTTTAATCTGCCCTAATTTAAAGATCAATCCCAATAATATCAGACAGAAAAAGCTGGGGGAAATGCGTAAAAACGTTCAACTATCTGTGGTGGCTCCATGTGCATGTAGTATTACAAACTCCAAGAATTCCAACGTATTCTAAATATGCATTTTTAATGCAAACATTATCAAAAGCATTTAATGCATCAACACACTACTAATTCGACTTAAAGATCATTAGAGCAAATTTACTAGCCACTTATCGTCGATGTACACCACAGTGTCATCCCAGGTTATTGTTTAGTCTTAACTGACAGCTGTCATTTGTTGCATCATTAATCAAAGCGTGGATAATGCTGATTCGACAATCCGTCTTCGCGCGCAGATGCAACAGAACAATATTCCCAATCCGTCGCGCTTTTTTAAGCTTTGCTAAGCATATTGTTCAAATAAATGGATGCCTTTTTTCAGTTCCTAAAACGATTTTTTTTGGAGGGTTGTGGTGAAGAAAGCATGCGCTCAAACTCCGAAAACGGGGACTGCTATCGATGGAAGTTCAAGGCATTGTCTTAATGTAGCATTTTCAGGTCTCCCCAAAACTGAAAGAGAATTTCCTCTTAGGGAAACCCCATTAGCTCGTTACAGTAGAGTGATGCATCGTGCACCGAGGGTTATAGTATGAGGAAAGCTCACCTCACTCATGCTGGATGATGAGTATGATGATGAAGGGTGTATTCGGCAGAAGAGCAGCAGTGATGCAGTCCTTCAGTCCGCGCGCTGCGTGGGTTTGTGCGCCTGCTGGAGTTTTATACTTGGAGCTCCAACTCCCTTTCATGTCATCACGTTTGCACTAAACCAATGGAAAGCTGCCGGTGTCAACGCTTCTGATGTCACCACTTTAATCTTCTGAATAATCACTGAAGCGCACAATTGCAGTCTTTACGATTCCTAAAGAAATGTACAGCATGATAAATTACATATTTAGATGCATAGGAATTCAACTTAAGTGCATTAAACAGATTGCTTATTCTATATACATTTCTATCAAAATATTTAACTTCATCCACATTTCAATGCACATTCATTACATTGATTATATATATATATGTGTGTGTGTGTGTGTGTGTGTGTGTGTGTGTGTGTGTGTATGTGTATGTTTGTGTGTATACACATTACATGTGTGTGTGTGCTTGCTTTGAGGGTTAAAGGATAAAAAGACAATGGAAAGACCCCACAAAAAAGCAAAAATGTTTAATTTCTCGTAATTATAATGATAAATAAATAACATAATAGTAAAACAAAACAATTATAGTAATAATATTATAAATTATGTTAATATTTAAAATATGTTTACAATAAATTTACATATGCAATCAGGTAACTATCCCCACTAAATGTATTCAGTTTGCATTACAGTTAGCAGAAATTAGATTATTTTAAGGAATTCCCTCCACAACCTACAGCAAATATGCTTGTACACCTCGGTGCAGATCCGGCATCAAAGTTAGCATGCAGCCCTTGCCTCACATAGATTCAGATGAACACCAGTGCAAAAGCTTCACTGCAGCAGCGGTTCTTGGCATAAATATAGTTTGGATCAATGTAATCTTTAAATCAGCAGCAGGGAGATGCCGCACCAGCAAAAGACCTAGAGCCAGCCCTGTTGGAGAAAACGGTCCTTAATAAGGGGATATCTTAATAAATCATTTTTGAATTAGTATATGCATTGATTGTGCATGTGCAGTGGAGGGGGGAAACGTGCCGTTTTCTCCTTTTCTGCAGCATGCGAGCTTGAGGAGATTTCCTGTTTGCATGCTGCCACCCACAAACTAACACAATTTCAAACCGTTTTGGGCTTGGTGCATCAGATTCCCATACGGTCTTTATTATCGCTGAGCAGCGAGTTTGGTTATCACAGATGTTATCATCTCTCTCAACAGATGAGCTCCATTAAACACGAGCTATTCCTCTGGTGCTGTGCAGGAGAAAACCAGCTAGAGCGACGCAACCACAACCAGATCAAAATTGTGTGACATCTCTTTCTTTGTTCCCTTGAATTCCCATAATATCTTTTATACCGGCTTGTTAAATGACAATCGATTGCCTTCCATTAACGCAAGCTGGAAGACCAGCTTTAACAGAAACATTTTAATGGAGATTGGAAATTTAAAAGCAGCTCTCTATTGACTCACACTTGGCCAAACAGGCCTTACAGGGCAGTTGTCACCATGAATTTTGTGATGAACTGTGTATAAATGAAAAAAAAAAAACATTTATAGAAAAAAAAAACCTTTTAGGTTCTTAATTTTGCATTTCCATCACTTTAAAGAAATAGCTCACCCTCAGGCTATCCAAGATGCAGATGAGTTTGTTTCTTCTTTGGGACTGATTTGGTTAAATTTAGTATTTCATCACTTGCTCACCGGTTGCAGTGAATGGTTGCTGTCAGAATGAGAGTCTGAACAGCTGATAAAAACATAACAATAGTCAACAAGTAATCAACACCACACCAACCCATTAATTAATGTCTTGTAAATGTCATCTATTTGGACTTTAATTCTGTCCATTGGTGAGCAAGCAATGTAATGTTAAATCTCTCCAAATCCTTTCCAACAAACCCATCTACAATCTACATCTTGGATGACCTGAGGGTGTGTACATTTCTAGCAAATTTTCATTTTTGGCTGAACTATTCCATTATTTCAAATCACAGCCCTGCAGAGGGTCACTGCTCTTTTCTTTACATAAGAGAATTGTGCTTGGGTCTCTGTATTTTTGGTCTTTCCTGAGTAAACAGTGCCGCAGACAGTCCCTGTTTAATGGCACTGCCTGGTGTCATATAATGTCTCTGCTGCCCCAGAGCTCTGAATTTGATAATGACCCACACTGCCTCAGAGTTACACTGCAACACTTAAGTAAGATCCGCAGAAACGGCTGGCTGTGTTTTTCAAAGCAGTCTCTAGAATCTTTTGTTGAGCATTTGAAGATCCATAACCGTCACCCAGCCAAACCTAACAGCAATAGCACATTACTGTACATATTCAAGCAAATGCTTAATTAAAGCCTACTTCTCATGATTACTTTTTAGCTATTCATTAGACTGACAAGGCTTTAAGAATGGTTAAGCCTTAATTAAGGCCATTCCTGATAGACTATCAATGACCATTAGCAGAATCCTATGAATCATCTCCAATGCACTGCTGGCACAGAAACTGCCTACACTAAGAAGAGCACAGGAGATAAAGGATGAGGAGGAGGAGGAGGAGGGGAAATGTACATTGGCATTGATACAGCTTGGCTTATATTATAGTGAACCTACTTATATCTGAACCCTGTAAGTACAGAGGAAACCCCTCTCAGACCTTCTGCAGTGGTATTCTGTCATTGCTTGCGCATATGGCAGATCATTACTTTTGTAGGTTTTGGCAAATTTGTGGCTAATTTATAATTAACCTGGTCTCATACAAATATGTACCTCTGTGCTCATTTTGTGCAACACCGTTTTTACATGCCTTACTGCATGTTTCGCTAAAAAGTTTCAAAGAGAAATGTCCACTGTGTAGTGCTAAAACTGCAGGTTGTGAACCCTGACGTGTTTTTATTATGTTGATATAGGTATTGTGGCAGTTCAGAATTGAAATATCCGTGGACTAAAAGCTAATGCTTAATCGTGTTGGGAATATTAACTGTTGTTTTCTGACTTGATTCATGCAGGGCTGTGATGTTCGTATTTACAGACTCTCTACGTCTTCATCTTAACAACCACCCTGCATAGCAATGCACTAAAAAAGCATTCAGTTAGCAAACACATAACACACTGGCATCATGATACTGAGTTTGGCATTGACAAACAAACTTATTCTCTTCATAAAATCTACACTGTAAAAAAAATGTTATTTTTACGGTAATATACCGGCAGCTGGGGTTGCAGAAATTTTAACGTTAAATAATGCTAAAACCATTATTTCTTTTACGGCAAAAAAATTAAAAATATAATATCAAAATGTATAGTTTTTTTACGGTTTTATTTTAAATTTACAGTTAAATACCGTAAATTCTAATTAGAAACCATAATATTTGATATAATGTTAATATACCAAAATGTTAAAATAGTGAAATCTATGTTGTTCCTTTGAAATACAATAATAACTACCAACTGCAGGAGGTTATGAGAAAGTGACATGATGAACCAAAAGTCATCACAAGAAGCTTTTAAATAGTAAAACATATAGAAGGTGCTCAGTGTCATTCACACAAGCATAAACATAACTGATACAAAAAACTAGTAGTAAAACATAGTTATTTCAAAGACAAAACATCAAATTCAAACAAAATTTAAAATGCAATGCATGGAATTCTGGGAATGTCATTTAACGGTATTTCCCTGTAAATTTAACAGGAATTTATTTACCATTAACCATTTAACAGGTTTTTACTGTAGCATTTTCACTGTTTTTTAAAATTAAGTTCATGGCCATTTTTTATCGTGTGGGAATGTAATTTTTCCTTGTAAGTTTTACAGGAATTTACTGTTAACCATTTAACAGTTTTTTCCAGTAGCATTTTCACAGTTTTCTTACTGTTAAAATCACAGCCATTTTTTACAGTGTATATAACAATCATATAAATCTTGTTACGCCTAATAATTAATAATTATCCTTAACTATTCAGTGAGGACCTCCGCACATATCGTGTTCTCTGTCATGCACCTCACTTTGACTTTCATTGGCTGTGTGTTGTAATGAAGTGATCAATTTACAGAGAGCTCATTTAAAGTAAATGCTCTCTGACACTGAATTATTACTGGCCTCCCAGAAAACTGGAACATTTCGTCAGAAGAGCTAGACTTTATCCTCATTCCAAATAACTCAATGGAAACATGTACAATACAGTTTTAATAGGCACTTACCTATGATGCAAATTATTGATTCGCAAAATGTTGGAGCTGTGTAAATGGATGTTCAATGCTTGTGAGAGAAAGTTCTTGATTAAGGTATAACTGTGGGTTTACATGATGCAATGCATGAATACTAATTGCGAAAAGCCCAATGAGATCAGTGCAGTTCAGAAAATGTAATGTAATGTCATTTTTTAAACTTCAACTGAGCCAATGACGTAAAAGCTGAAATCTACCTGACTAATCATTTTTATATAAATGAATCTGGTTAAAAACACCTAACAAGAGCTTATGAAAATGGATTGGCAGGGCTTCAGGGATTTTTAGAATGAGAGTCCACCATTATAGGTCAAATCCCAGTCACATAAGGCTCAGTATTCAACCTTAAAGGAGAAGTTCACCCAAAAATGAAAATGTGAAGATTTGGGAAAAAAAATTGATATTGCATCACTTAGTTCATTAATGGATCCTGTTCAGTTCAGAATGAATTATTTTGATGTTTATCAGCCATTTGGACTCTCATTGTGGTTGCACCCATTTACTGTGAAGGACTGACTAGAGAACAAATCACATAATGCTAAATTTCACCAAATTAACCAAAAATCTGCCTATATCCCCTACTATGAAAAAATCTGTCATTGACATAATGTCTCGAATTGCACTGGGCCGCTGATCAGCATTGCTTTTTCTGCTGAAAGTACAAAAATAGGATGTTATTTTAAATAATAGGAAGACAGAAATGGGTCTCAAGTGAGCATGCACCATGCAACCACAACAGAAGCGCTTCTATCGGCTTGCAGGGGTATATATAGAGAGAACAGACAGTTTTGCTACTCTCTGGAGGTTTTATTGTGAGAAAGTAATAAATCTTTAAAAGTAAGGTTGCGAGCATAGGTCATAATATTTCCTTTCCAATCATTAGCTCCTAAATTTGGCCTGAGACCAAGCTGTGTCTTCTGGCAAGACCACCCTGGTGTATCAGTTATAGAAGTTGCCGTATATCTGTCTGTTTTTTTTCTAAAACACAACATTGGTTCATTAACTCCCCGGAGTGCCTTTAGCAAAAGATCCAACTAGATTGTGTGAACAAATAAACTGTGGAGTCTGGCTGACCTTTACGCTTCTCACATCCATGATCATTTGCTTCAGGAGAAGACAGTCATTCAGACCAACTGAATTAAGCAGCTATTCTGAGAGGTTGTTAATAGTGGGCCAAGATCTATGAGAACTTTCCAGCTGCTCGCTCTCTGAATATTTCATAACAGTAACTTTGAAGGTCCATGTTCTTGAATTGAAAATGCTTTTGAAAAGAGTTTGACTTTAACGGCCATTTTATGATGGAATAAGATGATTTCTGACAGTTATTTCAGTGCACAGTTAATTTAGAGTAGAAAAATCACGAGAAAGTCTAAATGTTAGAAAAGTTATTAATCACTTAATTTATAAAAAAAATGATTATTAATTATCCAATAGACCAACACAGTCTCACGACCAATTCGTACAAGGAGGCAAATTCGTGCTGTGTACCTCCAAGACACAGATATGGAGCATTTCCAGTTTCATTCTAATGTGAAGCAAAATATCATGGAGAACCCTGTGGTGAAGCACTGCTGTAGTGATGGTGTCAGTTGGTAATTTCAAAGAATATCATGGTGCTTTGATATATAGTGTACCATGGCACTAAATAATACCATAAAGCACCATTATATTCTTTGAAATTACCAGCTGACACCATCACTACAGCAGTGCTTCACCACAGGGTTTTTCATGATATTTTGCTTCACATTAGAACGAAACTGGAAATGCTCCATATCTGTGTCTTGGAGGTACACAGTGCTGGTTACATAACAGGAAGTTTCTTTGGTGTGGTCGTAATGAGTGGGAGAATATCAGCTGCTCAGCCAGCTCAGAGCTGGGTGGAGTGAGGCGTGAGGAAGCGGAAGACTCCGCAGCTCATAACAAGCCACGGGGGAATAGATGCCAGCCTACAGCTGGCCATTAACCCAGCTTTATTTATTTATTTATGAGCATTCATTATTTTTTAAGGGAAAAGATGAAAGAGGGCTAATATTCACACCCACTGACTGCAGAGCACTTGGATGAGAATGTCAGATGCAGCGAGATGTTCTACTAAAGGAACGCTTGAAAGAGCAGCAGAGTGTTTTCTGTCTGTTATCTATATGTCTGTTCTTTGATTTGAAAATTTCTTCAGCTTTGCAGCTTCTGAAAGCATTTTTGAAATATCTTGAAAACAGAATAATAAAGTCTACTAGGATGGATGGATCAAAAACAAGAATTGTAAAAAAAAGTGTTCATTGTTTATTGCATAAAAAATCTATAGCCACATAAATATGTTGTCTGTTTGACAAAAAACATTTCCAGAATAAAATATATAGAAACATCCTTCCAATGAAAAAATAAAGTATACAAGTAGCAAAATAAAATATATGTTCAATTAATTTAGAATTAAGTATAATACATTCTTTTATCTCACTGGCATATTTTTTCTTATTTTAAGCCTAAAAAAGAAAAGCATAAAACATTTAAACAAAGAATGATTAAAATCAATTGTACTATAATACACAGTTTTACACAGTCACATTTGTTTAATCTTATAATCCATTTTATGGATTTTAGTGCTATTGAACCGCAGATGAGTGAAAACTGCAAACAAGATCTTCTTTAAGTTTGCTATTAATAATTAACTGATTGATTGATGTATTAATAAGGATCACATAGTTGCAGTCAATTTCATGACACTTCACTGTATAATGTCATTTTGGAGTTAAAGTAGCTTCCCTCGGTGGGGAGTGGTTTAGATTAATTGTTTGAACCTGTAAAGCACTTCTGATGTAAATTCTTTGCTTTAATCTGGAGTAGCTATTAAAATAGGAAGCAAAACTCTCACGGGGTGTGTAGTGCCATATGCTGAGGATTTTATAATTCTGGAGAAAACAGGAAGATGTTGATTCAAACAAACCTGCTGTGGAGATGCAAGCATCTGATGAATGCGTTATGCACATGCAAGGACTTTAAATGAATCAACACTTCTGTCTGACCACTTTATGTGTTAAAGCCCAAAAATACGCTCTGATGAGGATTATCTACAATGTTCAGTGGGGTCCAAAAAGTCTGAGACCACCAAGAAAATCCTTCTGTGTTTCAATAAATAATCCACTGGAGGTGAAACAGATCACCGTAAGTGCTGATATGAAGTCCTTCAGGCTCTCTTACTTACTACAAGAGAGAAGAAGAGAGCCAGAACACCTGTGTCTGAGAAGTCCAACATCTAGTCAGATTTATTCTCTAGACGGTAGTCATGTGTCTGTGGCTCCTGTGACCATCATCAAAAAAGACATCAGGCATCTGAAAAAAAAAAAAAAAAAGATTTGTATTAGATCTAAAGTCTTGAACAATATCCAAGCGTATGAAATGTATTGAAATATTCAGATCAGCATAAAAGGTGCTCACAACCCATTGTACTTCCATTATGTGACATTTAACACAAGTAAAAAAATGATCGGTTTTCGTTTCGGTGAAAGAATGTGTATTAAGGAAGAAAGTAGGTGAAGTTTCGGTTTCATGTTGGCGTTAAGCTTGATTTGAGGCATCACCTGGTGTTTGTTGGAGTGGTTTGTGTACCAGACTCTTGCATTAGTGTGTCCTGCAGTAAAGAGAAGCACATGATAGTTCATAGCACAGAGTTTATTTATGCTGTCCTCAATCATAGATGAATAGATGTCAGTAAAAAAAAAAAAAAAAAGAAAAATTAGGCTTCTTGTGCAAAAACATAATGCCCATTGGGATTTAACTATTTTTTCAAAATATTGCTGGTTTTATATTACTTTTTTGCCATTATTACTGTATTTTTGACCAAATAAAGATGTTAGCACTATATATGTTTGCTTGTGCATACACACCATCATGCCTATCTCTGTTATATCCTTCGTTGTCCTGTCCTCGCACATTTTCTGTGGCAGGCGTCCTATTCTGGGACTGGGTTCTGGCCCTGAAACGGGAGCCCAGACCTGTTAGAAAGCCACTCACAACAACAAACATTTTTAAAGAAATGTTTCCTCAATTTCACATTACAATCCCTCTTAAAAGCAAAAGATAAACTGCCACTCATTTCTCACCTCCTTAGCTCCTCCTGGTAGCTTGACTCTGCAGAAAAGAGACAGTGAAATGAGCACTTTACAATTTAAGGGCAGAATTACATCAATAATTTAAAATGCTTGGCTAGTTAACAACACAACCTGGCTGCAAAAAGCACTTTTTTGAGATGCACTACTGCAAATAACAATGGGAAAATTAGGATTCATCCCCACAGTCACTTACTTTTCTTCCTTCTCTTGCAGAAGAAAACAATTCCGTAGATGATTAGAAACAACAGAGCAGCAGCACTGAAGGCCACAGTGACAGCGATCAGCACCGTCTGGTCTCTTTTAGCAAGCTTTTCTTAAACAGAAAGAGATAAGGGAATCATGCATGCTCTTCATCTTGTGCCAAACAGGACTGCAAAGTTATACAATTAGGTTTGATGATAAAAATGAATCTTCATGTGGCTGGATTGGTGTTTGCAACGCCCTCTAGCTGTTGCTAAAAGCAATTAAAAATTAACCAGGTTTATCCTTAGAATAGACATTAGAATTTGTGATCTTCTGTATTTGTTGATCACTTTGAGCATGTTTAATATTCTTACCGACGGTCAGGAAGACAGTGCTGCTGTCCGGAGTGCTCAGAGCTGGTATCTTGACCAGACACTGAACAGAAGAGTTTTTGACGGCAGCGACCGCCAGCGTGCAGCTGGAGTTAAACAGGTTTCCCTGTGTTACAGAGGTTGTGTTGCAGGAATATGCTACTCCACTGACAGACCAGGACATGTTGGGTTCAGGATACCAGCCCACGGCCCGGCACTGGAACTCTGTCTGAGTTCCTTCCGTTTTGGTCTGATTTCCACCTACGATCTCTACACTGCCACGTTCTGGAAAAGAGCAGAGAGGAATTATCTCTTTGGACACACACACTCTGCCCTAATCACTATGGATTTGAGAGTTTGCTTTAATGACGGTCGGGCCTGTCGTGAAACATGGCCCACTTTAATTAAGAAGTAGATTATTATTGATTATCAGCACTTTGAGATGTAATCGGATAATTTCCCATGGGAAGACAGGACAGGTGAAAGGAGTGACTCACAGGTGTGGCTGATAACATCTAGGGTTTGTTTTGCTTTGTGTTGCACTTTGTACTTTTTGTGGTCCATCATAAAAGCACTCACAGATCTTGTGAGGCAATACTCTATTCACTGACGACGCATCAAAGATATATATTCACAGTAAACCTTGTGAAAACGTTTAAAGATGAAAAGAAAATGTGGCTCATGCATCAGAAAAATAAATCAATAATTGTAAAATTTAACAAAAATATCTTTAGTTTTATTTAGAAATCAATTTATATTTTGAATATATTTTTAAATGTATATATCAAACGATTAATCAAAATTAATCGCATTGAAAATACGTTTTGTTTACATAATATATGTGCGTATGCTGTGTATATTTACTATGTACATATAAATACAAACACAAGCATGAATATATTTAAGAATTATTTTAATATAATGTTATTGTAAACGAAAATTTTATTTTAGAATAAAATTAATATGGAGACTTAAAGGGGTACTTCGTTTTGCTTTATTTAGGAATCAGAAACAGAAAGAAACTATAGAGCTATAAAAGTAATACTGAATATAATCTGGATTGGGGAGAATTTACTGAGTAAAATTTGAATTAAATCAAATCTGAGCATAGTTTGGGACGTTGATGAGATCTTCTGAAACGTGAAATTACTAGAGAGTGTGTATTTTGTATTTGGTCTTGGTTTAATTTCATTGCTGTCTAGAAGAAACAATGACTTCAGTTATTTAGCTGATAGATGCTTCTTTGGTCCACAAAAGGTTATTTTAGTGCTGATGAGGGCATTAGTGCAGATGTATTTAAGGAGACAGTCTGTGGGAATGTTCTAGCCGAATTTTACGCTCTGTCGTGCATAAAATTGCTGAGTAATGCTTAAAGGTTGTAAAACAGATCAGCATATGGATGTATGTGCTGGAGCTCACTTAGGCTCAAAGATGAAGCCTAAGGCAAGAAGGTAGGCGCTGTTGAAGACTGTAATGTAACATTCAAAGCATGACAAAAATCATTAAGAACGCAGCTTTGCATCAGAGAAGCAGTCGTTTGAACACAGAGCCTTTTAATACACTGACTGTAAACCTAAAGTTTAAAAAAAAGTATTAAAAAAAAGCTTGCTTTTACATTCGTCTGCTTTTACTTTTTTATTTATCCTTGTTTAATGTTCTCAAAAATTCTGGATTAAGCGGAGATCCATCGGTTCTCATGCAAATAAGTTTCATTTTCTCGTATTTCTCATTATCTCTTGTCCCAGACTTAAATGTAAATCTGAGTTGTGTCAAAAAAAGAAAAGAAAGGAAACTAGGACTGGCTGATCTTTAAACATGTCAGTGCCTTTGTTTTGTCTTAAGATGCACACCAGTATTGCTTTTCTCTATTGCATATTCATAAAAATGACTTAAATGCCTATGGCCTAATCCTGGTTTAGGCTAACCCCTGTCTATGAAACCGGCCCTTTAAAACTGACTTTAGGTGTACGGTTTTTGTGTTGTTTTTCTCTCTTATGATAAAGGCTGCATTTGTTTGATCTAAAAACACAGTAAAACAGTAATATTGTGAAATATTATTATAATTCCAAGTAACTATTTTATAGTTAAAAATAATTTAAAGTTTTCTTTAGTCCTGTGAATTTTCCATTACTACAGTCTTCAGTGTCACATGATGCTTCACATGCTGATTTGGCTCTCAATTAAACATTTATTATTATCCGTGTTGATGAACAGAAAGTTCAATAGCAGCATTTGTTTTATTTTGCATCCTCGTTTCATAAAAAGTAAAACTTTCAAACAATCTCTACTTAATAATTCTACATACTAGTAATTATGTGTATAGAACTCTTTTACATAATAATTCTTTTAAGTGCCCTATTGTGGATTTTTGAAAAGGAAATTCGATGCAGTGTTTAACATAGTTTTAAGTGAATGAAAATATCTTGCACCGTGTATAAAGTTATTGTCTTTCAAAAGAAAGAGTCAACTCTGAATCATTAAAACAAGTCCACATCCATTTCATGTTGATGTAAAAATGAACCATTAGTATATTGCCTGCCCAGTCCTTGGTCTTCTTGGGTTGGTCTGAATGAAAATGCAAATTTATTCTTTGCCACTAGGGGCTGCTTTTGAAGCGTTAAAAGCGCACAAACACTGCTTTAATGAAATCGACCAATGACCGGAAAAACGAATTGTTGAACAGATCGATTGGGAGTCGTTGAACGAATTAGGTAAAAATCAATGTTTATTATAAGGAAATGAAAGTGTTTTTGGACCTTGCATCTATTTCAACCTGTTATATGAGACTCCCAAAACCAAAATATGAACTTTCATAACCCATAACAGAAGCACTTTAATTTGTTAGCTTTGATGACACCTTCACATTTCATTCTCAATCAGTCAAAACAGCTTACGTCATGTGGCATGAATCAGGGTAGAACTTTTAACAATTCTTACCTTGTACAGACAGACTGGCTAGAACAGACGCTCCACCCAAAACCTGACAGGTGACTCCACCCGCATCGCTTCTCTGCACGTTGCTAATTACAAACTCCCATCTGTAATCTCCAGGCGTGGTAAAATTTGTGGCAGAAAAACGATCTGTGCTGTTAAACACCCCAGATGATTCCAGCATGGTGATAACCAAGCGTCCGTTGACCGACAGGGTCATGACGGATGGGGGCTGAGTTGTGCTGCAGTTGAACCGAGCCTTTGACCCACGGAGTACCACTGCATTCAGAGGCTGTAGCTGCACCTGAGCGGACACCACTGCAGTCAACGACACACAAGTCACAAATGATTCCAAAAAATAGCTTTGGTTTACATCCAATTATACAAAGCCTTTTTCTTGTTTTTTGTCATAATTTGTTGTAAATCATGTTTAAAGTAAATTAGATATAGTTTATTTCATATTATATTTTATATATATTTTATATATTATAATATATGTTTATTATATATATATATATATATATATATATATATATATATATTCCCCCTCCTCATTTGAAACAAAGCAAAAAAGTATTAACAAAGAGTTGAGCAAATCTACATAAATACAGACCGGGGCTAGTTGTCACATTGGCTATATCTCATTAAATATGAGATTTTGAGTAAAAATCATTCTTCCATTTATTCTTCCATCTGAGATTTGTTCTTAGAATAAATTCAGTTAATTATTAAAGAAAAATGCCAGTGGGTGAAACAAACAAGTCTTGGTTTTAAGGTATTTAAACATTTGTACTGGAAAACAAAACTAAAATACTCTCGAAGTGTGCTTTTTGGATTTGTGCAGATGCTGTGGGCACCCAGATAAAGTGACTATGAAAACTCACCTGTAGTGATCAGAAGAAAAAGACCCAGTCTAAAAACATACATGTTTCCTCAGTTATCGTCACTTCAGCATCTGCAGAAAATAAATACACATCGGTGTGAAACAGGAAGAGCAACTGATGGGACACAACCCTGAAACTATCAGTATGCTCAGCTGATTGTCTTCAACCATGAGGAATTCCTCTTTTGTTTTTGTAGGTGTGTTTTAGACATGAAAAATGTGTATCTTCTTTTCTTGGCAACCACTCATTTGTTTCATGCTTCCAGACATTCCCATCATTCATGCTTCTATACTACATTTTAGATCACAAATACGTACTTCATTATAAAATAATTATTGACTTTACACTACCATTAAAAATGTGTAAATAATTCAATTCCCACACCCTTTATTTAAAGAAGTCTCTTATATTCACCAGGGTCATTATCATCAACTAAAATAAAAAGAAATATTTAAAGTTTAAATAAATCTAAAGGAGTATAAATTCAGCTAGTTTTCAAATAACTATTTATCATTTCCATTTACTCACTGCTTATAAGGCTGCATTTAGTTGATCAAAAACACAGTATACAGTAATACTGTCAAATATTATATTATTACAATTTATAAGAACCTAACATGTAATGTAACCATTTCATTTCATTTATTCATTAGAATAATTGTTATAATTTAAATCTAAATACTCTGCAACATTATAAATGTCATTTAGAATATTTATAAATGTCTAATTGAAGTACCCTTCCACTTTAGTGTATAATGGTTTCCAGAAAAACATTGAATATTAAGCCAGAAAAACAGCTTTCCCTCTATATTATCTTTGTTCAGCAGACAGCCTGTCAGATTTGAATAATTATGTTCATTTTTTAACTTAAATCTAATTATAATAAGACCCTGAACAACAACTTACCTCAAAAAATTCCATTAATCCGAGTAAAATCCAGAAACAATCCTTAGTCTTCCTTCGTCAGATCACCTGTCAACCTACAGAGAGGCTAAAGTTCAGCAGGCTTCCGGTCATGTTATCAAAGCAAGAGAGGTAAGCTATCTATTACATCTCTATGCAGTCGAAACCCAACGAGCATGTCTGCTTTGCATATGTCTGCAGATCTCATGGGGATTTGACGTCACACTGACATGTCAAAAAGGTGGCCTGTCTATCCAAAAGATTACTTCTGAGGCATATAACCCATGTTCCATCTGAAGGATCTGTGCTTGAATGTAGTTGATTCAAATCTGAAAGACACACCCAGTTTCACTGAAAAAAAGAGTTGACTGTGTCAACAGAAATCATTCCTGGAGCTATATATATATATATATATATATATATATATTAAATCTATATCACTGTATCTGTACCAAGAAACTGATGAAGTTCACTTACCTTCAGGTGTACTGACAAAAAAAGTCTTTGAGAAAATCTCAGGTTATTGGGCAACTCTGTTTGCGTAGTTATCTATTGTTACCAGGGCATCAACTGCGAGTATACTGCACACAGAAGGACATATGCAAACAGGTTACGATGACGTCAGGCCTGAAACACATATTGTGTTTATACACAAAACGACATACCCCGTGGCTCTTGGAGACTCTGTATTTGGTTTCTGTACATACTGCAAAGTTGACAAATGATAATAAACCAGCGTTTGACATGACAGGGTTTGTGCTACCAGCTACTCAATTACAGGCGTTAAAACAGACCGAACCCTTAAGTGGAACGTGCAAAGGTGAGAAACATACATTTATTAAAATGTACACATTTGACAAAGGCTTTATTCAAAGTAACTTAAAAAAGAGAATCCAACGTTACCAGTTGCTGTTGTCTGTGTCTGTGGGGAACTTTTTTGTGAATTGCCCGATTTATAAAAAGCAAACGTATTTGTGCAAAAAAATAAAAGTAGCATTTAAAAGTTAAATTTGCTTTAGAAACAAAACTGGGTACAATATTCAAACTTGATTTTAAATATTAGCATAAATCTTATGCTTAAAGCAAGTAAAGTTTGCCGGTGGGTTGAATCATGTATATATTAGGGCTATTTATATTTGCTGTGACTGAAATTAATGACCTGGAGTAACCAGATTGCTATTATGATATTTCTAAGATACATTTTTACCTTGTCAGATTTGGTGGGCCTGCTGGATCAGAACTAGTTTCTAGAGGGTTAATGAAACAGAGGAGGTTAGACATCACCAGACTCAATTTTAATAACATTCAAGCAATTCAGTGTGAAAATATGAAGGACAGTCGATTCCCGTAACCTTTAATTCTGTGTTCTCGTAGTTGGTGACCCTGCTGTATCTGTGTCTATTTGCATCAGGCCAAAATGCATTGTAAGATATAAAATACAGAAAGTTACAAATCACCAGAGGGAGTGTGGGTAACATTAAAGCCATTCTGTGTAAAATAACATATTTTGGTGCCTGTTGTTGGATTTGGTGACTCTGCTGTTTTATATCTGCAGCTGTTCACATCAGACCAAAATATTTTCTATATTAGGTACGGGTGGGTAGACATTACCAGAGTGAACCTGGGTAACATTAAAGCCATTCATTGTGAAAGGGTGAGAACAGATTTCTGCTACTTAGTATGCTCTCCAGCTGTATATTTATGCCTGTTCATCAGACCAAATGTTTTTTTTTAAGGATATATACAATAGAAAAATATATAGCCATTCTGCGTGGCTAAACAGATGTAGGTAACAGATTTTGGTATCCATAATGCTGTGTCGAATGCTGATGTATATCTGCGTCTGTTCATATGTCAGACCAAAACATTTTCTTGCATAGGAAATAGCTGTAATTCATTGCAAGAGTGAATTTGACTGACATTACAACCATTATCTGTGTCAAATAGAGGGGCGTAACACTTGTAATCACTGTTTAAAAAAGGTTAGACATCGCCTGGATGAATAATAGGTCATTAATTTTGGTAACTCATTTGTCTGATTCGGTGACCTTGCTGTAACCGTTATCTGCTGCTGTATTTCCTTAGATAAAAGGAAGTTAGACATCACCAGAGTGAATGTGGATAACATTTAAGCCATTCTGTGTGAAATAAATGATAAAAATTATGGTTAAGATTGTTGTTATTCTGCCTTCATGGCCCTGCTGTGTCTGTTCCTATCAGACCAAAACGCGTTCTGGGATATAATATAGAGGTTAGACATCCCCAGAAAAACTATGGGTAACATTACAGGCTTTATGAATGAAATACAGCGACAGGATTTGGGCAGCTTGTCTAAAAAGATTAAGTAAATGAACCTGTTTTACAGCACCGTTTACTCAGCGATACAATCAAAGGAATTTGATCAGATGCACGAACACCAGGCGCGTTCTAGCGCGAACATTTGATGGAAAACGACATGTTGTCGCAGATTTAAGCACTATAGCCACTATAAATCTATTCTGTCAAAAAATATGTATCTTATATATATATATATATAATCCGTCTTTTGAAGCCACACGATAGTTTGTGAGAATAACAGACCGGTATTTACACCATTATTCGCTAAAAATCTTCCCCAACTGATTCAACACATTAAATAAGACGTGATGATTCCGTGAAATAGTTTTGTTATTATGTGGCGAGAAGCTCTACTGTATTTGGTGATGCAGGGTCTGAGACGACATGAATGTGGGAGTGAGTTTATGCGGAGGGGGCAGGTGCGCGTCAGCCAGCAGGGGGCAGGAGTGAGACTTCTTCTTTATTAGTATTGAGTGTGAACTGCACCTGTGGAGAGCAAGGGATGGCGGGTCACACGTTTGATTAGAGTCAATGGGAGGGAGAGAAACCGCACAAGGTCAAAGACAAAGGCCACATGCAGGTGCACAACTGGCAGACAGGGAACTATAATGGGCGACATCCTTTCCCTTTAGTTTCTACCTATATTTTGAAAGAATATAATGATAGCTGAATGGAACGTTTTGGAAACTTAATTGCATGTTTGCAATTAAATTAAGTGTAGGCTATTTAGTTTTCCACAAGGGATGGTAATGCCAAGTATTTTACACATCCCTTGGTATCGGTAGAGCAATGTGTTTTTCTATTTGTTGTACCATGTTTTTTATATATAGTATAAAACGTAATGTGGTTTAATAGTAATGTGGTAATTTCATACTATTCTTTAAAGTACATTGAAGCAGTGTTTTAATTCTATGATATTTGGATATGGTGGGAAAAACATTGTAACGTTGTATAAGCATTGATACCATCTCATGCCACATTGAAAAATATATTTGATCACAGAATTATTTTTCAGAGGGCTGCCTAATAAGAAAACTAAATGGTGAACTGCGCAACCTTACTGTTGCACTGCAGATTTTCCTCTTGAGCTCCTCAGTTTTCCTGCACCAGTGAATTGAGCTGCTTCATTCAGCAAAACAGAAGCAGGTTTGGCACGGGACCCCAGTGGAGGTGTCATGGGGTTTGAGGTGTTGCAGGTCTGGGAAAGTGTGACCTTGCAAACGACTCAAGTTTTCTCCCCTGTGATCTTTGGCCAAGGAATTCATTTTCCACAAATTTTTGTATTTCAAAAATATTAGTATTTTTAAATATTAGTATTTTTTATTTATTTTGCTACACTAATATTTAATGCTCATAATGCCTACTTGATGTTGAAAAAATGAAATACAACATAAAATAATATATACAAACTAAATAATATATATTTTAATGAATGTCCATTCATGTCCTCTCTGGAAAAAAATAAAATAATAATAATAATAGTAATTATTAGATTGTGAAATTATGCTTTTTATATTCAATTACTTGAATTTTTGAAATGTTTTTCATGGCACAATTTGTATGTAGGGCCTACTATTGTGTTTCTCATCATAATTTTTAAACCAACCTACAGTCTTAGGTCAGTGTCATGAAGTTTTATTTTTATGAATACTTATATTTTTAATGTAAACTTATTTGAAACCTTTTTCTAGTAACTGTCAAATACAGTTACTAAATCTTTGTTGTTAAGAATTACATCAATCTGTCAAATTAACGTGTAAACCACTAACACTGAGTTCCTTGCAAAATATTTACCTTTGTCGCCTTCTAGTGGTGGAATACACAATAAAACATTAGAAAATGGCGCTTCTCGGTGTCTTTCGGGCAAAAGGCAGTGTAAATTAAGCGCTAGGGCAATGAAATTCAAATAAAGCAGGAAGGAGAAAAGTCAGTTCTAGGGGCTTCATGAGATTTGCCCTTCATGACTGACATTTCTGTGTGTATTTGAAGATTGTGAAATTTTCCGTGTATTTATTAGGACATATAATTAAATCACTTTTGTAGGTCGACTGGGTGATGCTGTGGGTCTAATCAACAAACAGCAGCATTGTAAGCAAGACCCTCAGTGCTGCAACCAGGAAATATTTTATAAGATGGGGGAGGGGATTGAGCCCTCAAGCCTCTCTCTGGGCCTGACCATGTTTTAAGACACTAATACCACTACAGGGTCTTTAAATCCACTGCAGTGTCCCTCATTATCATCTAAAGTTACTGACGAAAAGTCCCATGTTAACCTCTTTACTCCACCCTTGATTAAACCAATTGTGTTTTCACTGCAGTTTGAGACAATAAGCTTCATCACAAAAGAAAAGTTGGTCAGCCATGATGTCATTGTCTAAGACGCACCTCTAGGATATCTATTAAGTCAGTCAGTCGATCAGTTAAAGCGATACTTGGTCACAGCAGGTTCTTGGGCTTTACTGTACATCAATCTCCAACACGTGGCCTCTGTTGACACCAGTAGTATCATGTGTAGTGTGCATGTTTTTCCTCAAAAATGCTCTTTTATTTTAATTTTTAAACTTACTGTATCATATGAATAAACAGATTATTGATAGATTGTGTATGTTTTAAAATTGGAAGTTATAAGCTTTCACATATCAGCTATTATGTTACCTTTAGTTCCCATAAAGTGTATACCAAGAATGCATTGAATGAAATGTATTGGATACTAAACATTGTAAGCAAAGTGTTCCACTAGTGTAATGTAGTATTCCACTAGAAAATGTAATCATATATATGAAGAGGGTGCATAGACAGAATAAAAAGAACGCTTAAACCCCAAAAATATCAATGAAACACGTTGTCTATTTCCAGATAACAAGTCCGTAGCAGACTGGTGAGGAGCTCTGACTGCTCCCCTCTCACTGACCCCTGCTGCACCACCATTACTCTGTGTAATCTGGGCTTTACGTGCACGTCCAGATGGGCAGGCAGCCATTCGCTCGAGGAGAAATCCACTTACTGATCCATATAGTCACTGGGTTACACTTGCACTTCCAAAATGAGTGAGTTCAGTAGAGCCGTCTGTGCTTGTAGCCAATCCTGCAAGAGCACATCAGTGAAGCTTTACTGAACTAGTTTAATCCCGATGTCTGCATAATAACATTGCTGTATGTTTTATCAAGCCTGATCACATTGCATCAACCTCTGCTAAAACCTTTCTTAGTCAACTGTGGCAGGATTTTAGATTGCACCACAATAATTGTGTTTTACATTTTTAGCATTCACCATCATCATCTTCTGCGTGCCTGTGCAGGTCTGGGTTTGACTGGAGCCAAACAGATATGTTCAAACCAAATCAAAGCTGTAGTCTGGTGGATTTACTATGAAATGGGTCTTAATTAAACGTCTGTGCTCAGATTATATAATGATTGAGAGGGTAAAATGAAGGCGGTCGAGTGAGTAAGATGTTGCGGCAGATGGTACCATAGGAAGTGCTGCCCCTCAAAGAGGCTTTTGTTCAAGCTACTGGAAATACCTCAAGGTGACCTAGGTATCTTAATCTCACTCATCAAACGCATCCCACTGTAAACCTATTCATGCTGATCCTCACAATGCATCTTTCAACTTTATAGAATAACAAATGACTTCCTTGCAAAATTGTACAGTACTGTAAACACATTATTTTTTTTAACAAAACATAGTTATGTGGTGACGTAGAATTGGCCACCACAACATCACTAAAGAAAAAAAAAGAAAGAGAGGAAAGGAGAGACCCAACTGACTTGGGCGTCAACTCTTTTGACTTTGGTTTGTATGCAACCACCCAAAACACCCCAGCAACCACATAGCAATGCGCACAGCAACATACACACACACACACACCCACACACACACACACACAATATTTAGCACTTTCCTATCAACCACCCAAAACGAGATAACAACTGCATAGCAATGCACTACAGCTACTCAGAACAACCTAGCAAAGCCAAAGCAACAACCTAGAAACCACATAGAAACAAAGTAAACTCATTCAAAAAACCCATATGCAAAGCAATGCCCAAGCAACAACTTGAAAGTTAGAACCAGTTAGAACACACCAGTAAATGCATAGTAACCACAAAAGCAACATTAAAAAAAAAAAAGAATACAAATTAAAAAACATTTCCAGCAACTGAACAGCAACACACAAACCCACTCAGAACAACCAAGCAAATGCATAACAACACACTGACATCCATCTAAGCAAATGCAACATCCTAGAAAACACATAGAGCACCTAAACAACCAAAAAACAACACACTAAAAAAAACACTCACACTAAGCAAATGCAAAGCAACACCCTAGAAACTACTGAGAGCGGCACAGGAACCCATAGCAACACACTAAAGCAACACTCGTTCTCAGCATATGCATAGCAACATCCTAGAAACCATCCAAAACAACTAACAAAACATAACAACACACTAAAAACATTAACACTCTAACAAATGCATAGCAACACCCTAGAAACCAACCAGAACAAGTCCACAACCACCTAAAAGCCACAAAGAACATCTCACATTGAAACACTCAAACTCTAGCAATTGCATAGTGGCACCCGAAACCACCCAAAACACATCAACAATCACATAGTGACACACTACAAACACTCACACTCTAGAAAATGGATAGCAACACCCTAGAAACTGCCCAGAACACCTCAACAACCACATAACAACACAATACAACACTCACAATCTAGAAAATGGATAGCAACACCATAGAATCTAACCAGAACATGTCACATAGCAACACACTAAAACCATTCAAACTCTAGCAAACACATAGCAACACCCTAGAAACCAACCAAATCAAGTCCACAACCACCTAAAAGCCACTAAGAACATCTCACATTGCAACACTCAAACTCTAGCAAATGCATAGTGGCACCCTTGAAACCACCCTAAACACATCAACAATCACATAACGACACACTACAAACACTCACACTCTAGAAAATGGATAGCAACACCTTAGAAACTGCCCAGAACACCTCAACAACCACATAGCAACACAATACAACACTCACAATCTAGAAAATGGATAGCAACACCTTAGAAACTGCCCAGAACACCTCAACAACCACATAGCAACACAATACAACCCTCACAATCTAGAAAATGGATAGCAACTCCATAGAAACTAACCAGAACATGTCACATAGCAACACACTAAAACCATTAACTCTCTAGCAAACACATAGCAACACCCTAGAAACCAATTAGAACATCTCACCAACCTCTTAACACACTAAAAACATTCAAACTCTAGCAAATGCATAGATACACCCTAGAAACCACTAAGAGCACCCCAACAACCACATAACAACACACTAAAACACTCAAACTCTAGCAAAGCTTAGCAACACCCTAGAAACTAACCAGAACACTCTATACCACATAGAAAAATCAATTCAGAATACCACTGCTAATGCACTACAGCTACTAAAATTCTATAGTTTAATTGTCTTTAGAATTATTGGAAATTGCAGTTTTGCCGTATGTAGGTGTTTAGCATAAGAAATAAATCAAACACTGAGGACATTTAGAGTAGTTGTAAGGGACTTGTTGTATACTTGTGTTTTGTATGTTTTCCCAGTGACGTGATCCACGTGATCACACATGCACCATGATCTCACTCTCGTATGTTTGGTTAGTGCTTTGTAATCGTTTGTGGCACAGATCACTTCAGCGCCCCTTTCCTTCCTGTCTTAACTGAAGTTTAAGAATGGCAACAGTCCTCAAATGTGACCTGTTATCTGAAACTCGGCAGCCACACCTACTACACCCACCCCCATCTCAGTCCTGCAGGAACATATGGACATGGGAGAACCTCACGAGCATGACTTTCCCGCCTGAAAGAGCTGCCTATAGAAGGGAGTTTAATGTTTTCATGGGGGAGGGGACCAGCGAGGAGGGAGTTGCTATGATCTGATGGTGAAATCGCAAGGGTCTGGATAAGGAGATAGCAGTGCGGTTAAAGACATGGCTGATTTTCATGATGTGGACCAGTAACCGCAGGAGCCTTTGAAATGATGACCTGAAACGTAACATTCCACTTAATTGAACTGAAAAGGATTAAACGACTAATGCCATATGAGAACTTTTTATGGTCCACAAATCACTTTTTATATTATATTTACCAACTATGTATCTACTGGGGCTGTAGCTAATCCAGGAGATCTTCACAAAAACTTTTTTTAAGCTTAAAAGAGTTGTACAGCACACTTATATAGCCAGTGTGCTTCAAGTGTATGATGACACCAAGCTGTTTAACACATGTTTCAGGTCATACACTACATGCCAGATTTCAGAGCACCATTTATTTAAAGGCGTCACCTTGGTTACGGAGCTATTGCACACATCTCTCCCAAAGGAATTATTATATACGCTGAGGTGTTTTGAACAACTGTGCATCTGTGTGTATGTCGGTAAACATGTTCTGTGCATTGCTATGCCCAATTTACAGCAAAACATAACATCTGCCTGTGATATTCACAATGTGACATGAATCTGTTTTCGAGCATAAAAATAGGGAAATTTGAATTATTTATATTTGAAAAACGTATATCGACTTATTATGTATCATACTACTTAATATAATATACTGCTACTTAATAATTAATATGCTACTCAATAAATCTACACAGTAGATTAAAGTACCCCCAAATATATATTTTTTTATATTAAGATATAAATATTAAAATACGAAGTTAATCATTTAAAAAAAAAACTTTTTTAAATATTAACTATAGAAATATACACTGATTTTCTACAATTTATTATATTTCCATCACTTTCCTAGACTGGAAATCACCATTGTATGCATATACGAACATTATTACTATTATTTTTGTCAAAATGTTCTTTAATTTACTATTTAAGTGTTAGCTAATTTATATAACGTGGATTTTTTTTTTTCACTTATTAATATTTAAATCATTTTCACACTGTAAGTAAAAACAAAACATATAAACAACTGATTTTAAAATGCACTGAAACTAGATTTATTTTAAACCACATGTGCGTGCTCGATTAGGAAACGGCTAGATTTTGTTGGTGAGACACAAGTGAAATGTTTTCAGTGCACAGTCGCCATTTTCTCCAGCAAAACGTTGGCACGCATGGGGGCTTTAAAAGCCCAGCAGCTCCGATGTCCGTTTCAAATCCGGCTCCTAAAATAACTCGCACACATCTGGAAACCATAGAAAAAAAACAGAAAAGCTCTAGGTTGCGCAATATTTATGATCTAATCGCATGGAAATTAAAGTGGGAATTAGACTTTGGACTTCCTAACATTTAAATCGACTACAGAACCATCAATATCCCTTTGCCAGCTCTTAAGTCACAGCAAAAACAAATAATATTCCAACTGATTGGCATGCAAAAGTGTCCACACGGGTATTTTGCTATGATTTGAAAATGTTCAGTGAGTCTCCGCAGGCCAATCACCGGGAGCAGGAGGCGGAGAGACGGATTTGATAATCCTACTATGGTGAAAATGAGACTTATGAATATTAAATGACTAAAACTGCGTTCGCTCTGATTGGTTTACAGGCAGTCGTTGGCAAGGGGACGCTAGTCTGCTGGCCAATGAACGAAACCTAATAGCGGGATGGCATGGCTCATGAATATTAATCAAGGTAGGTGATTGGGTGCTCAAGGAAGGTTACCAAGGAACGTCATCGACATCTTATTATTATTCATGAGATGCGGCTTCACCATAGTGGGAATCGAAAATTATCTGTCAGGTTGGCCTGTGATGAATTGAATAGGGAAGAAGAAGGAGGAGGAGGAGAATCCAATCCGGTTTGAGCAGGTTTTTGTTTCGGACGAGCGTTAACGTCTTCCTATACCGTGCTCAAACCTACTGTGTGAATCTTTAACCGAGCTCAACACACAGTGTCGACTGTTTTTCAGCGTTAAATCCGTGCGCCTTGCATTTTAAACCGCTTTGATTTTTGTGCGTTGTACAAACCCACAGCCATGCCTAAAAGGAGCAAAGTAAGTAGCGTATTGGTTTCCTAATTTATCGAGGCACCATCTTTAATAGAACATGCAGTATTAAAAAAAGGCAAAAGAGAAATGAAAAGGAAAATGCATGTGCATTAGTGCACTTTGCATGCAAATGTACTTATTTTCATCCAACTGCAGCAGCAATCGCGCGTTTTTGTGTTTGCATACTCGCGTGTTTAAATAAACGTGTGTTTTGATTTGAGAGCGCGCGACTGAGATTTTTCCTCCACCGGAGTTAATTAAACCCTAAAATAATTTACATGCATGAGCGGATGTGGAATATAATTTGTATATATATATGTGTGTCGTGTTTTTGTTTACAAATAGAAGAAGTCTGTCGACATGCATCAGACAAAGGGTGTAACGATATTAGTTTTCGTTTATGTGCAGCTTATACAGTCGCGCGACCCAAAAGGCTGTCCCACGCAGGACATCAAATCAAATTTTGTTGCGTGGAATGTTTATGTGTTTATCTATCACGTGCAGTTTTTATTTTAAGTGGGGTTTGCTATAATTGCACGTAAATGTCTTTGTAAAGGCTCTGGATTTTTAGTGTCATGGCTGCCCTTACAACCCCGATGATTTAGACTCGCTGTCGGTTTGAAAACTGAGTGACAGACGGCGCTATATTTTATCCTGCAGCTCATCGTCGTGCATTAGGGATTTAATTCGTGCATTAGGGCTTTAGTGCACGATTGCGTCTCGATATAGTTGATCGTGCAAGTGCCAGATTATGCAATGGCGGTATTCTTGCACATCATAGCGCCACTGTTCGGTGTTTCCTATTATTCTGGTATATTCTGTAACGTTAGTGTTTTTTTCCCTCTCGGCTGTGCACCTCGGGATGTTGTGTTTGAAAGCGAATGGCGGGAATGTCATGGCGAGGGCTCGGTGGGGCGAGTGCAAATCTCCATTAATCAGCGTTGAATGAGTCGGTGTGCATGAAGGGGGCGGTGCGCGCAAGAGTGCAATAAAAACGGACCGAGCTGCCCAGTATTAAAAAACGAAGGCAGGTCATAAACATTGATGAATTGCTGCCTGGGTGTCGTTGCTTTAAGAACTAATGCACACACAGTACGAAACGTAGTTCAACCATGTCCGAACCCAGAGCGAGTGACTCCGAATGATCCGATTCTTTACTGCACAACCCTAGTAGGCTCATTCCCTGACCAATGGAAGTGATCCGATTCTTTTTAATGAACCATACGTGGTGACTTGTGTAGTTCGGTTCTCGAACAAACGATTCTAGTGAACCGGATCTTTTTTTGAGTGAATCAATAATATACATCTCGGATTATTCCTGTTCCCTACGGAATGGTTTTTATTAGACCCTTTCTAATAAATAATATGAATCAATTACAGCCGCTACTGAATTTGCTGTTGATGAAAACCACGTCCTATTTACTTTGGTCGTGTCCAAGAACTGTTTCTGCGTTATGTTGTCCTTTAGCTTGTTTAAATTATTGTAGTAAGTTAATGACAGGTTATTCATGCCACCATGGCTTTATTCACATTGGTCTCTAAAACTATGAAAAGTAGTAACACTAAATATATTGATGTTCTGTTGAAACCTGAAATTAACTCATTTTTTTTCTTTCTCAAAAGTACTTAAAAAATCGTTAAGAAGGAATTACAATCAAAATAAATTACATTTGTACAATTCTCTGATGAGCTAGACTGTTTTATCTAATACTTTTCTGTCATTTTCTACATACAACTTGTATTATGAAGATAAAAAATGACACTGATGGACTCTTTCTTTTTCCTCCATAGGCGAACAATGACACTGAAGTCACAGAGGTAAGCAGATCTCACTCCTTATTGCACAGAAATAAAGTTTAATAATACAATATATATTTAGCACATCAAAATAAGGTGCATGTTTTAAACTTGTTATTGCTCTGCAGCCTAAAAGAAGGTCGGAGAGGTTGGTAAATGTGAGTATACATCTTCTACTTTTATATGCAGTTCTCATTCGTTCAACAGATGAAATAATTTAAAGGCAATTATTTATATTCACTATTTATTAATTGATGTATTATAACTTTTTCATTTTTTAGAAACCTGCACCCTCAAAGGCAGAGCCCAAGCCAAAGGTAATAAAACGGTTGAAATAAAAACACTCAATTCTAAATTATGATGTAACAATAATATAAAAAAATCTATTTGCCACATTGCAGAAGGCAGCTCCCAAACCTAAGAAAACAAAAGAACCCAAGGAGCCCAAGGAAGAGGAGAAAAAAGATGAGGTGCCCGCAGAAAACGGAGAAACAAAAGCTGACGAAGAGGTAACAAAGTCTTATACTGGCAGATCTTACATATAACACCCTATTTGTAGTCTTTACATGTAATCTAACGCCAGTGATGATGTTTTGTGTCAGGCATCGGCAACGGAAGACACCGACAAGAAAGGAGAAGACGGGGAATAACTTTGCTGAGGTTTCATCTTTTACCAGCACTCCCTGTACCTCTTTTCTTGTACAATTCAGGGGAATATTTTTATCTACTATTTTCTAAAGGCAGGTTTTTTAGTAGTTTGATTGTAGAGACACATTTTTTATGGAAGAAAATAAACATTTTGAAAGTGATCTCATCGTATCCAGCATTTTTACATTGGGCAGAAAAAACTACCGTCATCGTAAATGTCGACAGGCGTCCCCCCCCCTACTCTCTCTGCACTCGCTTTCAAAGTGTGAAGTGGAGGGGAAGGTTGTGGGCATGTCGTTTACACAGACAGCTGGACATCTTACCGAGCTTGTCCGAATGACTAACATTCCATTGGCTCTATGAGGGATTTTTATTTTTTTTGTGTGTGTGTGTGTGTGTAACCTGTAATGTGTGTTTGGGGGGGGGGGGTGAGGGGTGGGCAAATAACCCATCGTTTATTGTTTATAAGGCGAAAGATTACTTGTAGAACATTTGTAAGCTGTGTTCCATATGTTAACTACAGTTCTCCATAATCATTTCTGCTAAATAAACATATTCTCTAGTACTGGAGTTCATGTCAGGCCTGTGCTTCGTGTGTATTGATTTTGTCTCTTCTGTGATAGTACCGCAATAAATTTGTTAAAACTGCTGTGAAAAAGATTTTTGGGGCTTTAAGTCAAGTTTGTGTTAGGGTACCGATGGCAGACGTGGGATGAACATCTCTGCGAAGCCAGCGATTCTTTAATATCCGAAATTTGAGACAAATTACATGTAAAATCTCTTTAGTTGTAAAGCGTTCTGACCAGCAGTAGCATTATTTTTTGTGGGACTTCGATATCAAGTATAAATGTACAGTTTTCTTTCGATCATTGTTTATAGATGTATCTCTGTGTGTTATGGTTCGATAAAACAAGCCAATAAAAAAATCAGTTGTGATACCCTGTTCTCCCTTTGATTTTCAAGTTATATACATTACTGTAGGTTTAGCTATATTTGCAATGTTTTATTGAGAGATTGATATACTGAAATGAGTATATATATGAAAGAATACCATTTTTTTTAAAGATTATCACAGTCACTAACACAAAAAAAAAAAAGTTGTTACAGACACACACACACACACACATATATATATATATATATATAATGTCAGAAATCAGAACAGTAAATATATGAATATTTATAAAACTACAATAATATCTATTGATATTAAAATTACACTGGTATTACCATGGTACAAGTTAAAATTACAGAAACTTTAGTAAGTGTGTATTTTGGTTTTTGTGCATAATTTGCACCTGCTTCTACTTTTTTCATCACAAGGGGGTGGTTTCCCAGAGAGGAATTATATTAAACCTTTGTTAATTTAGGACATTTAAGTAGTTTTTAAAAAGATGTCTTACAAAAAAGCATTACACGTGAGCATTTTAAGACCAAACAGTGTCGGTAATGTATTTAAAGATAAGTCAGTGCAAGCTTTTTCTAGTTTAGAACGCTCTAACATTTACCAACTGCCCCTGGATGTTTTAGTAGTTTCAGGTAAAACCTTTATTCAGCTGTGTGTAACCTATAAACTCAAAAAGTATTTAATATGTAATACTTATAAGTCATTATATAATAATGAAATAAGTAATTTTATGGCTAAAATAAAATTTTGGTATGTGAGTATTCAGTTGACATGTAGGCCTACTTAAAGGTCTGCTTGTCAGCACCTTTCAGGAAACATTTCAAGCTGTGTTCCGATGGGTCTTACAGTACTCTGACAGTTCTTATTATGAAATAAAAGCGGTTAATGTTTAAAGATATACATGCATTTGCGGCAAGTTTATATCTATGACTGGCTTCGTTGAATATGACAGATTAATATGCACATGTACAAGCCCATTTACATGTTATTACTCAAAAACAGCCTTGTACTGATGTTAGTATCTTAAATGACCAAATCAGATGTGGGGCAGATGGATGCAAGCTCATAAACAGCACCTGTTGACACAGGAAGTGACATCAACAGTCGCTAACTGTCGAAACTGTTTAATAAGATAAATGGATAAGCAGTTGCCCACCATATGTGATCTTAACCCCAGCCTCCACCCAAACTTTCTCTGATTGTGATAACCTAGAAAACATTTGCCACAAAGGTTTTTGTTTATATTCTAACACACTTCAGCTTAAGGCAAGGGAGTGTCTCGGCTTTGTGTTTAGTGCCACATTCCTGCTCTTTCTAAAGTTGGTTTGTGAAGCTAATGCTGTTGGCTTGCTTCCCTTATGAACATTTGTCAAAGAGATGAAAAACAAACCTAGCTGATCCATAGGGCTTACATAAAACGTGAAGAAATGGGGGAACTTGTTTGTTCTTGATTGACTCAGTGATTTAGCTGAAGATTTGCCAGAACAGTTGAAAAGCATAAAATAAATTGTTATTTTAGTTTTGGTTGATCAGACTTTTCACAAATAAACAACAACAAAAAACAATTATTTACTTGTTTCTCCAGTACATGTGATGCATGTGATCGTATTCAGATCACTTCCACAAATGCTTAAAGAAACCGGTCATTAACTTAAATAGCAAAGCATAATCTTCGTGTGAAACATTTTCGCCAGTGTATTACTGTAGAACAAGGCCAAGGCGATCTTTTGTTTGCTTCTTTGGATGGATTTATTTACTCTGAGCTTTACGTCACACATCATTTACCCACCCTCTGCGCAGTTTCGTTAGTGTATAAAAAACAAACAAACAAACAAACCCGAATTAACCACAGCATTGCTAAACACAGCATAACAGATTTCTAAAACATAGAAATATTTTAAAGTTTCTGAATTAAATTTCCTTAATGTAGGATTTGATGTTCCTTTCGTGATTATAGAAAGTGCTGCAGTGAAACCTAATTCTCGGTTTCCGAGGTGTTACAGCTGATCTCCGCGGACTTACAAGCTGGGAAACTTTAGTTAGGCAAATTACTTATATGTGCATAATACTTTTGAAAGAGCCGGCCAGGTTGTTTCATAATGCGGTTTTTCAGGAGCTTATGCTGTAATATTAAATAGTGTTGTGTGTGATGGTGTTCAGTGATGCGAGGCTCGCGGCTCTTGCTGCAGCGCTTGCACGCGCTCTACCGACTCCGTGTCAACAAATGGTCTGCTGTTGGAGCAGCGTTCAATGTTCAGCACCAACGATTTGAACATTTACAGAAAAATGTGGTGAGACTTTTTTATAATATATTATTAAAGCACTTTTGTAATAGTTTATAATATACATGTAGTTTAACAGTGAAATAATTTTTATTATTATTTTTTATTTTATCAAGTTTTATTTGTCACCTTTTTGTTTCTGGTTATTATAGTAAAGCATGCTTTTTATAAAGTATTTTCCATTAAATTATAACATTTTGAATATGTGTTACTGTTTGTTGTGTGTTATGTTTATAATAACCTACATTATTTTGTATTGGTATGACAATTCTTACAATTTTTATCCCTTAAATCCGAGTTAATATCTTGCAATTCTAGTTTTATCTAAGAATTGAAAAGATGTAAACTTCAAAATGATGAGATAAAAAGTCTCAATTACCTTGTTTATTTCATTTTTTAAAATTATTCCTTGGCAGAAACAGGTTTCCGAACAAATGACTACATCGACCTTGTTTTCTTGTGTAAAATGACAGTGTGTTTGCTCTCTGTTCTCAGGGTCTGTTTGGAGTATCAGACCTCAGCGGTCCTGCCGGTTTCCAGATGGCTCAGCATCAGGCTCTCAGGGAAGCAGAGTTCCTGGTCCAAAAGGCTTGCACACATCCTCCTGGTGCCGTCACTGTGGAAACATTTGATCAGCTGTCTGACAGCTTATGCAGAGTTGCAGACCTGGTAAACATAATTGTGTTGGCGTAGCTTAAACTGTGATTCTTTTTAGGGGGGCCTGTTAAATCTCACAAGTGTTTGCTTACAGGCAGATTTCATCAGAGTGGCTCATCCGGATGCTGGGTTTCGGGATGCAGCGGAAAGGACCTGCGTTAAAATCGGAACTGTTGTGGAAACGTGTGTATCTGTCATCTGGTTATCCTAGTAGTGCTAAACAATATTTGTGTTTTATTTTTATTTTTTTGTTTGTGCATATCACAGACTCAATACAAATGTCGATTTGTGTCAGAGTCTGAAGAATTTACTGGAAAACAAGGCTGTTTTGGCCACTCTGGACTCAAACACAAGGCAGGTGAACTTTGAACTATCCCTTTAAACATTTCAGACTTAAACAAGAGAAGATATATTTCTGAAACGACTGTGGACTCAACTGCATGGGTTCAGAAACTCGGAATTGATAACAATTATCAAAACACTTATTTACTAGTACTATTGACTACTAATTTAGTAACTTAATTACTACAAATAAATGGCTAATTGTATCCCTGCTGAATACACACATTCATTTCTTTCATTCGCTTATGTTGCCAATTTAGAAGAGTGGCGGAGCTCTTCATGTTCGATTTTGAGATCAGTGGAATACATCTGGATGAATCCAAGGTGAGAACAATCCTTAAAACCCAAAATACAAGCACTTTTTAATGTGACTGTACTGATGATATGTATATTTCTTTATGAATCATCTCAGAGGAGCAAAGCTGTCGCTCTGAATGTGAAGCTGCTTGATCTTTACCACGAATTTCTGAGTGGCTCTCACCTCCCGAACGCCATAAACAAGCAAGTTCTTCCAGAACACATCCGCCACTGCTTTTCCATAGATGGGAACCGTATTCAGATTGGCGGGTTGCATGCGGACTCTCCTAATGAGCTGGTGTGTGTTTGTGTAGTTACCATCTCCCTGTTTGTTGCTTGAGCTTAAAGGTGCACAGGCTATTGGCTGTTTATGCAAGCTAGATGGCAATGTTTGCTTTCATACGCATCTTTTTTCGTCCCTGTGGTAGGTGCGGGAAGCTGCGTATAAAATTTTTCTGTACCCCAACGCTAGTCTCTTGCATCGTCTGGATGAGCTTTTGGCTTGTAGACATGAGCTGGCAACATTAGTGGGCTATGAATCGTTTGCACACAGGGCTTTGAAAGGAACGATGGCTAAAACCCCAGGTAAAAATATTCAGCGCACCACTTGCTGCCTCTTTTAGCTGCAAATGGTGTTACGCAAACACAACGGATTTATTTTCTTTACAGAGACTGTGATGAAGTTTTTGAAGCTGCTAACTGAAAAGCTCTCTGATAGGTATGTTTCGCGCTCACTGCTGTTTTGAACGGGAATCTTTGATGTGTGGTAAAGTTTACTCTGTTTGTCATAATACAGAACATCAAGAGACTTCAAGATGATGAAAGAAATGAAGAAGAAAACACACTCGACAAATCCTGTAAATGTTTTTAGTTTTGTTTTGTGAAGGCTGCTTTGCTCTTTTATTTTTTTATTTTTTCATAAATATTGTTTCTCGCATATCAGGAAGTGATGGCGTGGGATCATGCGTACCTCAGCAGTGCCATCCGAACGGAAAAGTAAGGCGTTTTCATGTATAGATCCCTTTAAATATGCCATCCACTTCCTGTTTATCCTCATACACATTCATGTACTTGTAGGTTTAACATTGATCCCAGCGTCTACAGCCCGTACTTTTCTCTGAGTTGTTGTATGGAGGGACTCAACCGTCTCTTCATGCAGCTTCTGGGCGTTTCTTTTCAAGCGGAGCTGCCAAAGATAGGCGAACTGTGGAGCGAAGATGTTCGAAAGCTTGTGAGATCCTCTCCTCCATCTTTCTTTGCTCCGTTTTTTAAGACCAACTGTCTGTCGATCACTCACAGCTGTATAAATGCAGATGGGCAGCTGTGTTTACGGTGTCTTGTGCTGCCAACAGGCTGTTGTCCATGAAACAGAGGGACTGCTGGGATACATCTACTGTGATTTCTACCGCAGACCTGATAAACCTCACCAGGTACGGCTGTCTGTTCATGAAGGATTCTGTACAATGCTGATATACAAATAATTGGAAATGCATAATATTGGTTAAATGAAATAAACACACACACATACCACAAGTGCCATTTTCTTTTTTCTAAAAAAATAAAATAAAATAAAAAAATAATATATATATA
>JAUMHG010000050.1:13248098-13266254 GCA_032359395.1 Enteromius anoplus
CATGTATGTATTTATGTTTATATATGTGTATGTATATATGTGTGTATATATGTATATATACACAAATATATATATTATATATGTATATACGTGTGTATGTATACATGTGTGTGTGTGTGTGTGTATATATATATATATAAATGTATATATATTTATGTAATGTGTATATATATATATATGTATATATATATGTATATAATGTGTGTGTGTGTGTGTGTGTATATATATATATATATATGTTTATATGTATGTGTATATGTATATATGTGTGTGTATATATATATATTTATATATGTGAGTATATGTATATGTGTGTGTGTGTGTATATATCTATATGTATATATGTGAGTATATGTATATGTGTGTGTGTGTGTATATATATCTATATATATGTGTGTGTATATATATATATATATATATGTATATGTGTGTATATATATATATTGCTTTATCTGTTGCTTTAAACATACTTTTTCCATATATGGCAGGACTGTCACTTCACTATCCGCGGTGGGCGGCTGAGGGAAGATGGTGTCTACCAGCTGCCTGTTGTGGTGCTGATGCTAAGTTTACCTCCACCCAACGGCAAAACCCCATCTCTGCTTACCCCCTCTATGGTGGAGAACCTCTTCCATGAGATGGGACATGCTATGCACTCGATGTTAGGCAGGACACGCTATCAGCATGTCACAGGTCAGATTTAACTCAATATTCAAAGTTATTTGTTGTTCAAGCACAAATTGGATTTACATGACAAATAACTAATCTGAATTTGATGTATATATGTATACAGGAACCAGGTGCGCTACAGACTTTGCTGAAGTCCCTTCTATTCTGATGGAGTATTTTGCCTCAGATTATCGAGTTGTTAGCCAGTTTGCAAGACATTATGAGACCGGAGAGGTGGGTTTGTACAAATAGCTGCTTCAGAGATCATCATGTATGTATCTGAAACAGCATTAAAAGGTGTCTTTTGTCCTCTCTAGCCTCTTCCAGAGAGCCTAGTGTCCCGTTTATGTGAATCTAAGAGGGTTTGTAGTGCTGCTGACACTCAACTACAGGTACTAAAATACATATCACCGCTCTGTGATGAACAATTGATATGAAGTCAGCTTTAATGAGTCAGGAGTAAATGTGGGATCTAAACTGTAGTTGAGTAAATTCACCAGGCTTTTACGGGACACCTACATTTGATTTGCAAGCCCAAACTGAGCAGAAACATGCAATTCTTTGTAGTTGCTGACATTTATACGGCCAAAAGTAAATTTGGAATACTGATAGCCTGTAATAGTAGGCTACTTACATAAATTGCATTATTTGATGCTTATATTTTGACATGATTTTCTGAAAGAAAAAAAAGATAATCATATATATACTTAAGTTGCTTCAGTCCAGTTAATGTTCATCTGAAAATATCACTAGCAGTATATAATGTATACAATTCAGTAAAGAGTTCACAGTAAAAAGACTGACTTACTCGCAACAAATATGATACCGTAGGCTAAATGTATTAAGTCTAACAGTGATTTTTGTTTTCTGTGCAACGCTTGTCTTTATAGATTTTCTATGCAGCTTTGGACCAGGTTTATCATGGAATACCACAATGCAGATCAACCACTGACATTCTCCGAGAAATTCAGGAGCAATTTTACGGGTTACCATATGTTAATGACACGGTGAGTGGCAGCATCACAGACACATCTCAGATTCTGCAATAATTACTTTCTTTTTATTTTAAAAATAAATGTTAACGTTCTTTGATGATGTAGGCTTGGCAGCTGAGATTTAGCCACCTGGTTGGCTACGGTGCTAAATATTACTCCTACCTCATGTCCAGGGCAGTTGCCTCGATGGTGTGGAGGCAGTGCTTCCTACAGGACCCCTTCAGCAGGTCAGTGTGGAGTTTTCAACTCCCGGGGCCTGTTCCATAAAACAAGTTTACCAAATATGCCAGGCTTGTTTTATTTAGTCTGACTTATTTTAAACCAAATCAAATGACAGGAAGTCAGACTAACTGAAATAAACCTGGCTTATTTGGTAAACCTGTTTTATGGAACAGGCCCCTGGCCATGTAGGACAAAACGGCTTTTTATGTTTTCGATTTAATCATGGAAGCTTAGGGTACACATGGTGACAGGAAATTCGTATTTTTGTTTAATTTAATAAATGTAGAATCTTCATTTTATAGTGACTTGTGTTCAACGTACAAAGTATCTGTAGTTTGTCTAATAAAAAATATATAAATTAACTGATTCGCAGAGATATGGGAGAGCGTTACCGCAGAGAGATGCTCGCTCATGGAGGCAGTAAAGAGCCTATGCTGATGGTCCAAGGTAAAAACAACAAACTTATATATAATTACACTTACTGTAATACCTCAATAATGGTGTTTCTTATGTTTGATCCTCAGGAATGCTACAGAAAACTCCTACTATTGAAGACTTTGTTGATGCACTAGTGTTAGATCTTGAAACAAATGTGAAATCCCTAGCTTAGATGAAAGATGCTCCATTATTTGTTCATTCTTATACACTGGGTATGACCTCCCTCTTTCCTAATTAAAACGTGAAGAGACAACATAATGTTACTTTTGTCTGTGTTTCACATTTAGCACATTGTACTAACAACTTTCAGCTCACTGAACTTCATTATAGTAGGTGCTGACTTGAAAAGGTTTTTTTTTTTTTTGCAAAGATAATCTTGCTTTAAGACATACACTATCCTTTTCACTTCTGCTTGATTACAACATTACAATCCTACAGGTAAAAGATGTTTAAGTGTGCTAGTCTAAACTTTTTTTGGTGAAAAGCTTACAGAAAAACAGTGTGCTAAATATTATCGTCTGTATATGTATTAATTGTCAGAAAGTAAGCTGGGTTTCTTAAAGTTTCAACCTCCTATCGTAAATTACAGTACGAGTTCTAAATTATGTAATGAGTACAAACACTACATATTCACTTTTTTTCAAGAAATGCACAAACACAAGTTTCCTTTTGTGGTTGTTTATTTACCTATACAAAAGACCAAAACTCAAGCCAAGGTGGGATCTGAAAGAAAAATGAATAAACATTCAACACAGGAGACCAGTAGACAAAAGAACATTAGCTGACAGAAACAAATCAAACATGAAAACAAACTGCTATCAGTTAATCACCATGTTATGCCTCCTTCTCTGGAGCTGCCTCATCTGTGCCCTTGGTGTTTCTGGTGTAGATCACCTGAGCTCTGTGTTTAGACACCAGCTTGATCAGACCTGACAACGATAAATGCAAAGTGTCACTCCATCATGAACTCAAAATATAACCAGAGAACTCTCTGATTGGGTAAACCAAAATTGAACATTTTCTCGAAGCCGTGCCATAAACAAACAGTTCAAAATCCCTGTTAGAGCATCATATGATCACCTTTGCCTAGCAGCTCCTGGAGGGCAGCCCTGGCCAGCGAGCCCCTGATCTTCAGCCTCTCAGAGACCACAGCAGGTGTGATGAGCTTGTAGTTGGGAACTTCTTTGTACAGTTTGTCATAAGTGGCCTTGTCAAAGAGGACCAGGTTGTTCAGCTTGTCCCTCACCTTTCCTTTGGACCACTTCTACTCAAAACCAAATACACGGAAAATTACAATCCATACGTGCAATTGCAGCATAAAACCATAGTTGATGACTGACAGGTCTCTTAAATGGTGTAAACTCTTAACATGTACCTTCTTCTTGGCTTTGCCCCCGGATTTGTTAACGGGATCCTTGTCCTTTTTGGACTTGCCCGCATCTTTCTTCTGCTTATTATCCTTGGGCGGCTAGAGAGTTACAAAAAACAACAACACTTTAATCATGTGCATAAATGAGAGCGTATTTTAACGACTACATGGCCAGTGTTTTAATAATTCAATGTGTGGTTATACGTTGCGCGTGTTTTCAGGCCTCGCGCACGATGCGGTAACGCTTCATACAAAATAATCATGCACAAACGCTGAAATGGCCCGCTAAAACTACATTATATTTTTCATCATGCTTAAAAACGTATGACAGTGTTGTAATAATGCGGCTATTGCGTGTGAAAGGTGGGTAAAAAGTGCTATTTTCTAACATTACGGAGTCGCTCGAGCACTCACCATGCTGAGGCGTTGCGAGCTGCGGAAGAGAAAGGAAGTAGCACACGCGCACGTCCGCTTTGTCCGCTCACACTTCGACGCTAGCGGCGCGTGCTGTCTTTGCGCTCAGGAGCTCAGCGTCGCCACCTTCAGGACCGGAGCGACTCCGCCTCTCATATAAACGCGAGGAAACTGACTTTCTCTTATTTACATGTTTTTAAAAGTGATAGTTTTACCAGTGTAATGTTACAAGCAGGGACGGATCTGCGAGTGGGCCTGTGACAGCTTTTCCACCCAGTCAGATCCACAGAAATACAGACCTTTTTATTATACAACTTAAACGTTTAAATTCTTAATTATTCACTTTACATGTGAATACATAAACCCAGACGACTACGTTTAGAATAGACATCAGTCATTCAAGGTAAGTGGGTTAGTATTTTGAGTCTGCCCATTATTTGTATTGACATATTTGTTAGTAACGTTAGTGATTTTTGCTTAGTGTTGAGTGGAGTAATGCTACTGAAAGTTGAGTTTTTCCACGACAGGACTAAATTACATTTTTAAAGAAAACCCATTTTAAATTGTAACGCTATATTCACAGTATTACAATGTTATCACAATTTAGGATCAAATAAATAGCTTTACAGCGCATAAGAGACTATACATACATTCACAATAATTGGACACAATAATTATTTCATCTCAATGGTAAAACGTGACCCAGTATAGCTGAACTCACCTTTACTTTTTATGTAATTATAAATAAAATATATAAGATATCTCACAGCACATGTAAAACTATAGTAAAATGATAAAATAACCAAAATAAGTGAAGCTCACAAAACAAATAAATAGAATAATAAATACTACTAGTAATGATAATAAAGACAGGAAAAATATGTTGAAAAGGAGGTAAAATGACACGGAAGCAAAAACTTAGTTACAATAAATTTTTATACATTTTTACACCTTTATACATCATAAAATGAAACTGTTGTTTGCATTAAATAAGTATGTATTGGGTACAAATTTCAGGAAATCCCCCCCCAAAACAAATTTTTTTTTGCAATAACACTGAAGGCAAAAGTACAGGTATTTAAAGTGCAAAAGAACGTGTGTCTATGTCTAAGATGATACTCAATTCAGCACATAACTTAAACTCTAGTTCTTACTCAAAATAAATTAACAAGCTGAAAAAGCCTGGGATAAGTAAAACAACACTCATGTGAAACAAGTAAACCATTTCTTATACTAGCGTGTAAACATTTCTGTTCTTACAGTAATACAAATCCTGTTCTTCTAAAAGATGTACAGTGGAGACCGTCTCTGAAGTGTGTGTGAATGCTGTGATATTGCTGATGAATAAAAAAAAAAATATCTAAATGCAAGTTAAAAGTCTATTAAAAAAAAAAGGTTTCACAGTAACACTGATATGTGACCCTGGACACAAAACCAGTCATAAGGTGAGATGTATACATCATATGAAAGCTCAATGGTTTGTTAGGATAGAGCAATATTTGGCCGAGATACATGTATTTGAAAATCTGGAATCGGAGGGTGCAAAAAAATCTAAATACTGAGCAAATCACATTTAAATTTATTTTTACAAAAAATCTCCATGGAACATGATCTTTACTTAATTGCCTAATGGTTTTTGGCATATAAAAATAAAAATAAAATAATTTTGACCCATGCAATGTATTTTTGGCTATTGCTACAAATAACCCCCAGCGACTTAAGACTGGTTTTGTGGTCCAGGGTCACATATTAAAGCAGTTAAAAGGACTGTCCAAGGAAAAATCTGTTATCGTTTACTCACCCTCATGACAAAAAATACTGTACAATCAAAACCGAAACTGTTTGGTTATCACAAATTCTTCAAATGATCTTATTTTGTGTTGACATGAGGTTGAGTAAATAATGACAGAATGTTTCATTTTGGGTGGACTATCTGTGCTGTCACATTGGCTAGGTTTCTGATGTGATAATATTAGGATTAGTCCATCTTTTTAGCCACGTGGCCCATTTTTGTACGCATGTTACGCACAAAGAAGAAACAAACTGTTGTTACAGCGCAGGAGACCTCTGCAACCCAGAATGCTGTGTCCCAGCTGTATCTTTTGGCAATGGTACTGAATGGCAGGCCCGCAATGAATGCACCAACTGAAAGCAAACAACAATTGTGAATTTATGATTATATGGATCATTTTATGTATTTTGTCACGAAACAGTTCCTACCATTTGCCATCAGAGCTACAATGGCATGTGATGTCCCACAGAAATTGGAAGGGGCGCTTTCACTCGCAATCACCCCAAACAAGGCAATTGGTCCGTATGAGGAAAATCCAAATGCAGCCCCAAGAATCAAAATCCAAAGCTGCAGAACAGAGAATGTTGTATTAGACACAATAAAGCAAACAAAGACACAGAAGGTGGCCAGTTAAGTTTAAATATCATTGTGGTGAGTTTTTGGATGTACCTCTTTCTCAGAGACACCAATAAGGACTGAAACTGGATGGAGTGCCAAAACCCATAGCGGTGCTTCCTGAGAAACCACACGTGATGATTTAACAAGCACAAGTGAGCAAAAATTGATACACATATGGATTTTACAATTTTTTTGAAAAAATAAATGAATTAATCACCTCTGGGGTTTCTGCTGTGATGGTAACCCGGAAGAGGTACATGGACACAGCCATGCCCGCCATCATCATCAGGAGTAGCCCATGGCGAGGATTACCATAGGCACCCAGCCCTTGCTGTCAAACAGGAAGTCACTGTTTTAACAGATGACATGATCTCTATTCATAAATTGCAAATGTATCCTATACACACATATATGTGACCCTGGACAACAAAACCAGTCGTAAGTGTTAATTTTTCAAAATTGAGATTTATACATGATCTGAAAACTGAATAAATAAGCTTCCCATTGATGTATGATTTAGATGGATAGGGCAATATTTGACCGAGATGCAACTATATGAAAATCTGGAATCTGAGAGTACAGAAAAATCGAAATGCTGAGAAAATCACCTTTAAAGTTCTCACATGAAGATCTAATCAATTCATATTAGTAATGAAAAATTAAGTTTTAATATGTTTACAGTAAGAAATTGACTAAATATCTTCATGGAGCATGATCTTTACTTACTATCCTAAGGATTTTTGGCCAAAAATAAAAAATTTTGACCCATACAAAATTTTTTTTTTTGCTATTCCTTCAAATATACCCCATCGACTAAGGACTGGTTTTATGGTCCCAGGTCACATATAGCAATTACGGGTGATTTAGAATCCCAAATTAAAGAAATAGTTTACTTAGTATGCAAGGATGAATATTTGCCGAAAATGTAGACTACTTACCATCAGGCCATTCAAGATACAGATGAGTCTGTTGCAAAATTCAGCTTTTAACTACACAAGACTGGAGACGTGGGTTCCTGTAATGTTTTTTTTTTTCCAGCTGTTTAGACTTTTCGTTTTAATGGCACTCATTCACAGCAGAAGATCCACTGTTGAGCAAGTGACGTTATGCTAAACTTCTCCAAATATGTTCCCATGAAGAAACAAACTCATTTACATCTTGGATGGCCTGAGAGTGAGTACATTTTCAGCAAATTTTCACTTTTAAATGAACGATTTCTTTAAAGGGATAGTTCACCCAAAAATGAAACTTCTGTCATCATTTACTCACCCTCAAGTAGTTGCAAACCTGTATGAATTTCTTTTTTCTGCTGAACACAAAGGAAGATATTTTCCGTAGTATTTCATTCCCTGTTTCTAGAAGTTGAGTAAATGATGTCAAAATGTTCAGTTTTGAGTTCACTGTGTTTTACTTTAAACTAAACCCACCCTAGCCACAGCTCTGTCAGACAGATAACCAGCTCCGATGCTGCCAAAAAACCCACCAACTTCCAGGGCACTCATGTATGAGCTGCCTGTAGAAAACAAACAAGCATGTTAGCATCCTCAGACAGGCCATAAACAGCAAAGGAAACAAAAAGAGAGTACCAGACTCACCCATCATAGCAGACTGGCCTTTTTCTTGCATGAGGAACAGCTGACCCCAGTCAGTGCAGGCGATCTTTACTCCAAACACAACCAGGTAGCCAGCAGACAGCACCCAAAGATAAGGAGACAGCAGGAACTCTTTTAAACTGCTCTCATCATTAGGGCCTGGAAACAGAGTGAAGACGCAGTGGATTGACACGAATAGTAGCCAGTAAAAAACATAATCTTATAAACACATCTTATTTTTTTTATACTTACCAAGGCTTCAAAAATATGTTTCTCTCCACCCACAGACTGGAAAACAACTAGAAAATGATCCAAACACTTTCTTACCTCCCTTTTTTCCTTTGCCCTTTTTAGCGCCATGCTCAATATTGGGCAACCCCACATCACTGGGTTCGTTCTTCACCGTCAGAAGGCAAGCGACAGCAACAATCATGCAGATCACCCCAGACACGGACATGATGATTCTCCAGTTATAGTACTGAACCAATACTGTAGTGATGATGGGTCCCAGACTACCTGCCAGGTTCATACTGCAGCACAGGATGGCCCACCACGTCCCAAACTGAGATGGTTCGAACCACTGAAACAAGGTTAGTACAAGGACATTTTAATAAAACACAATGTCAGTATGGGATAAAGTGTAAAAATGGCTATACAGTGCTATGTACTAGTATTTAAAAGCTAGATTTCTAGAAAATGTTTAAATATATATATATTTATAAATCCCTACACAGGTCAAAATTGCTTAAAATGTTGAATAAAGCAAATAAAACCACATTTGGGGATATTCTTGAAGTGAAAAAAACAACGTAAAATTAAAACAAATTCTAAAACGTTTTATTTAAGGGTCAGGGTTTAGTGTATCCTGTTGTGATATGTGTGTGTAGACTACAAAACGTCCACAAATCTAGTTAAATAATAATGAAATAATCTGAAATGCTAATAAATGAACTTTAGTTCCTTAAAGTCAACTTAAATCCAAGAGCAATGCCTGTTAATGAACATTTGATTGTACAATGAATTTTATGTAATACTCAATGACATTAGTTTTATTACAGACCAACAAGTGCTTTCAGGTTGGTCAGGCACCGATAACTACTGCTGGCTGCTTTAATTAGATTTAAGTGTATCGTAATTCTCCCAGCTTGACTTCACAAGTATGTGGCCGGCATCAGCTGTTGCATCTAGAATACAAGCTGCAATCCATCAGCGTTAGCCGTGAGGTCAGCAGTTGGTCTGCTTGTCACACTGCCAACGCTGGAAGACAGGTGCTTATTGATAGATTTAAATGTAAAGGGTCAGCCTTACCTTCCGAAGCACCTTTCCACATGGTGGCCAGCCGAAACCCTGACCAAAGCCGTTCACAAACCAAAGCACGGTAAACAGCATGACAGTGGATGACCAGGAAAAGGCGATGTTTATGGCGCCCACAATGAAGAGCCCGATGGAGAAGAGCCAGCGAGCGCTGATCCGGTCGGAAAGCACTCCGCTGATAAACTTACTGATAGCATAGGCCAGAGTCTGGCTACTGGTGATCAGCCCTGCATCACAGGAAATGTGTCACATGATCCTTTAGATATGATTCTAATATGCTGTTTCGGTGGTCAAGAAACATGTCTTATTATTATCAATGTTGAAAACTGTTCTGTGATGAACATGCTTTTTTTATTTTAAAGAACACACTGATCCTAAACATTTATTACATGTGCAGAACACACAGCACTCACCAAGTTCTTCTTTATCCAGCTCGATCTCCTCCATCACTGACGGCATCAGAAAAGAGAAAGTCTTTCGGTTGAAGTAGTACAGCATGTATCCCACAAACATTGAGATGAATATAACTGTGCGGTAATATCCGTAACCTGCTGCTCCCATGATTGCAGTTGTATATATTTATTAATAAATAAGCAAAAAATGTCAATTAAAAGAAGATAAAAAAGCTGCAATATTAAGGCCAGAAAGCGTGCTGGATGAAACTCTTTCAGCTCTAAAAGAAAGCCAGTTTGATCCTGGTGAAACTTGGTGATCCAAAGTCCTCATTCATTTCATCTGACTTCTAAGGAGGGTATTTTCAGCTCCTCTCCAGGTTGCTTAAAGTTGCATGGGCGACAGACGGCCCCTCTCCAACCGGCATTCACAGATGATGATCCTGGAAAACATCAGTCAGTCAGTTTACTTTAGTCTCTGCAAGAAACTTGCTGTGGCGTTCGCCTGCATCCAAATACATGAGCAAAATGAACTATTGAATTAACTAATTAACTATGAGCACTATTAAGACTTTCAAAACTCAAAACAAATCACTCCAGACTGGAGTTTCATGAAAAGGTTATCCAAACTCTCCACAGACCCTGTGAATTATAAATGCTAAAGGACTCTTTGGTGCATGTAAGGGGGATATGAATTTGAAACATGATGCAGGTGTCAAGGGAACATCTCTTGCAAGAATGCCAAGACACCGGATAAAAATAACGCTACACATGCTTGCTTCACATTGCAGGTGGAGCTCTTATTATAAGAACTGATAAAACTGTTCTGTTAAATAATAGTAATAATAATAATAATAATGAGAATGAAGCTAATGTAAATAAATTGGATGTGTTTGATCTACTTTACAAAATGCTTCGTTTAGAATACCCTTGACATCGCGAGCGCACGCTCATACCCGCACGAGATTATAAAAACGCAAAAAAAACGCGCGGTGACGTCATTGCATCAAAGTAACAAATGCAGTAACAACACTGATTCTGACCTCTACAACAAGCGCCCTCAGTACCGCCGTGCAGACTGAACGTCTTATGTTATTTTAAGATACATGTAGATAATTATGTATTTATATATAAATTGCGTATACGGTTTAATGTTACGTCACTGTTTCGTGTATAAGGATAAGTGAATAAATACCTCCAACAGCCCCGGCTTCGCGTTCAGAATACACGACATTGCAGGAGCTCCTTCTCTAATCTCATTTTCTATTGGCTACCAACCTGACATTTATGGCGCGGTGGGCGGGCTTTTGGCTTCTTGCGGTCCTCAATGGCATATCTGCATAAACTTTAAACTGTAAAATTGTAAATAATATTGCATTTGTGGAGTAGCTTAAAATTTATTCGAAATTATAGCATTTCAAGAGAAGTATCGGACTTATCCGACGTATATTATTGTACTAAAATATAATGCATTTAAGATAAATAGCTTAATGTTTGATTCTACATTACTTTTAAAGTTGTGACTGGAACGTTTCTATTAATTTTCCGATTAATTTAGAAACAAGACGTATGTCCAAAATGTGGCCCATCATTGCACTTCAACCACTAGAGAGCGCACTTTGAATGCATTATGCCTTGTTTTCTCTTCATTTTGTAATACATTAATATTACGGTATGCTAATATATTTATTATTCTCTTTCAAATAATACACAAAATGATTACAGACTTCAGAGACCATCTAGTTCAAAAGTGATTAAATAAAATCGTATATTGAAGTTGTGTGAATTCTGTCCTTCAAACTTAGGCTATGTCCTATTATGTTCATGCTGTCACATTTTTATTGGTGCAAGCTGTCACATGCATTTTAAATGTTGTAATATTGTACAATTTTTCGATCCTTGTCCATTTCTATTATTGAGTCAAATGATTGTCTTATGTTCCGCAACTAATTCACAGTTTACATTTCTGCTGAAAAACATGTTAAATCATTTAGTTATCTTAAATTATAATTAATTTAAATTATTATAAATTTCCCATTACCCCACAGTGGTAATATAGCAAAACATGGCCTATGATTACACAAAGCATTCTTAGCTTTATTCAGGAAGAGGATTTATACAAGGTCCCATACATTCAAAGCATTAAGAAGTTACACATTTGGAAAGTAAATACTAAGTTCTAGTTAGCCTACTAATTATAAGATACAAAAAAGATGAAGTGTCTGTCTAGCTGTCTAGCAGGTTTCTTACTCAAATTTGCTCAGTGTCTGTATAAAGAGGAAGTACATAAAATACATCTAATTAAGAAATAAAGAGACAGAGAGAAGCTTCGAAAAAATATTTACAATGGCTTCTTTTAGAATGAGTGAAATATAGCTCCCTCTGATCTGACAGGAAACTTGATTAAGGAAGTGCAGCTGTCTGCGAAAGTGGCTGTAGTCAGTGTGAAGAGGCATGCAACAAGAGAACACAATGTTTAAAGAAAACTGTAAATGCAGAAGTCTCCGTGTTGATGCACTTTGCCAGACAGTGACATTAAAATACTGCAGAGTCAACCATCAGAGGCTGTTTGGGCATAGACTCATCCTAAGACCAACATCCATTGACCAATACTGGGTACACACTAAAAGATTTTTAAAATTGTATAAGATCTTTAAAATGTGAGAGATCACAAACAAGGATGAAAAAAAGACAAAGTGACAAAAACAGAGTGATACTCCACAAATACATCTGCCTAATTAGTCAGATCCTTAAAGGGATATAACATTATGAAGCGACAAGAATACTGTTTTTACTGAAATAAATTTATTCTGGACATCAAAGATGATTTAAGGTGCTTTTGATAAATAATTTTGTTTATATCTTTGTCAAGCTTGCTAATATTGCAAGGGTTCCGTCTCCTTAAAACAGTCTTGGCATATTATAGAGTGAAACTCAATTGCAAATTATTACTGTTGTTAATATCTGTTTAGCTCTTGTGCTTCATGTACTTTGGCTTCACTCATACTGTGCTGAGCGACACATTGGAGTGACAAAACTGAAACTAGACAGCTAGACAGAAACATTAACACCTTTTCTGTAAAAATAGTTATTGTAATTAATGACTATTATTATAATGTGTATCTTCTAAGTATTTTGTTTGGATGGCTGGGACATCTGGCCTGACATTGTTTGTATACAGTAAATATGAACCCTTTTATTAAAAATATCTGAGAATGCTTTAGTAGTGCGCTAACTCTCTGTGTCTGCACAGTCATACCATCGGGTCTGTGCTGCAAACAAACATCTGAAGCGACAAGATTACAAAATGTGCAGAGCAGGGATCGTGAGGACCAGGATTAAAAGTATGCAATTTTTTTGCATACTTTTTTTGCATAATTTTTTTCCATAATTTCACCAGGGTTTCGCTATTTAGGGTGAACAACAAGAAACACACAGTGAGCTTGTAAGTTGATAAAAAGTTAATTCATAAAAATGTAAAAATAAAAATAAATTGTTTTAAAACAACATTATCACACAAAGCTAAATGGTAAAGAGAGCAATAATTAATAAATGATGCGCAATTTACTACCATTTTATGGAAAATTTTATATCCCGTAATCCAGAAAAAACTCTAATCTCAGCATTATCAAATGTAATATAATCCAATTATATCCATGACATAATTACATATCGTCACAAACAATGAAAATAAATACACCCCCCTCCCAAAAACACACACTTCACAACATGACAGATATTTACAGCTAAATGTCATAGAACACTTTGTAGAAAATTGCTTTTGAAGTGTAATGTCTCTTAATGTCTCAATAATAGCTCTGTCTACCAATAGAAATGTTCAGAAATCGACTTCTCCATGGTTCGACTTATTCGTGTTTGTGCATGTGTGTGTAAGTGAGTGAGACAGACAGACAGAGAGAAGCAGCACAGGATGCTTTACTCCTTTTCAGATGAGGTTGTGTTAGAGTGGCTGTCTCTGAACAAAATTTTAGATTAATGTCTTTCAGTTAGAGAACAGTCTGTACAGAGCGGGACTCTGAACACTTGACAGGCACTCAGGTAAGATAATCTCTTCTCCTGCAATCAACAGACTGAGCTATTATTCATTCCCGCTGTCCTCTCCTGCTATTGAACAATGCTAAAGAAATGACAGAATTACAGTGACATGCAAGTGCTGTGCTAAGGATTTTTACAAGGCTGTTTTGATATGTCGCTCTGTGTTTCTTTCCTGGGTTTAGTCTTTACAGCTCAGAAACTGTGATCACTGCAGCACGTGGACATGACTGTGCTGTGTTATCTGTCTGCTTCACTCTTGTGCTGCAGGCTTCGATTTATACAGTTCGATTTTTTTTTGGAATGAACTGTGTCATGTGCGTGGACCTCAATAAAGTAGCTATCAGCCAAAGCCCCCCAGGAGCTCACAGCACTGTCCCATGAAGTAAAGACTTAAATTATTAACAGAATTAACAGCTTTTTAAATGACGGATTAAATGATTTAGAGGCAGGTGCCACTTAAAACAAGCTCTCTAAAAGAGCTGGTGTGATTTGTCAGAGACAAATTTTCAGCTTTGGTGTTTGCACATCTTTTGAATCAGTTTGGAGTAGGAAGAAAATCTCATATTGAAACAATACACATCAGTGTAATAGAGAGAGTGAGAAAATAAGAGAGAAGCAGGAGAACTGGCTGTCGTACGTACCAGCGATCTACTGCCAGATTTGTCCTCCCTGTTGCCATAGCAACAGTCATTATGCAGAATTTCAGATTGTAGAGTTAATATTCAGGAACTGGCACTATCTGTACCTGTATCATTGTAAACAATGGTTCACGACTTTTCTTTATTTGTTATTTGAGTATAATTTTAAAAAGTGCAAGTTAAAAGTTAAATCTCACAGTCTGTTTTCCATCTCAGTCTACTTTTGTTGAATTTTAACCTAAGTCTGATTTTACGCATTGGTTTCTATTTCACTGCCATATGTCCATCCAAATCAGTTTTTCCTGCTTTTTAGTATATACTGTAAGTTCACTGTCTGTGTCACCATATGATCACCTCCACCACCATCCATCTCAAACCTGATTTTACTTACCAGCAGTCTGACTTTACACCTTAATATCCACCCTAGTTAGATTTCATTGCCTGATTTCCATCTCATTTTGAATTCTTGGCTGTCTGATATCTACCTCCGACTCAGCCTGATTTCACTCTTATTTCCTCCATTGTCTTGTCTTCACCTCTGTCTGATATTTACAGCCCAGTCTGATTCTGCTTTCTGAAGAGTTCACTGTCTACAGTCTTTCATTCGATCTCAATCTTGGTTTAAACTCAGCCTCTCCCCAGCGATTGCAGCTTTACTCATGGCATAATCTGATCGATGATAATAAAACAGGACAGACATTGTTTTGGAGGAAAACCCACACTTCAGAGCATCTCAGAACAGTCTTAGAACCCTAATGGATAAAACAAAGCCCAATTCTTAAGGTAATATTATTGTATTGCTCATTTTTGAGAATTTCAGTTGGTGACGTTGCTGATGAGTGCCCTTTGTCTCCGCTGCCATCTCCCATCAGCATCCACAATTGCAGTCTTTGTTGTCTGAATGAGAGGACACATTCTTCCAGAGGGATGACCTCTCTTCTCTCTACTGGCCCTGGCACTGCTGACACCAGCTCAGGAGCCTCTCTCTCCATCTCTTATTGTCTCTCTCAAAGGCCACCAGAAGGATATCTGACTGATAAACAGGGTGTCACGGCAAGGAAGGAAAGATGGAACATGTAAGTATAGCTGGCTTTATATCTTTCATTTTTCTATAGAGCTGATGCTGAAATGCTTTCCTCTTAAATGTGGGACATTTACAACGTTTAACTATTTTACCGTCATGGTTTAAAAAACTGGGAAGGATTGTTTCAAAATTCACAACTGCTTTTTATGCACACATGAGTTTATGATATACTGAGCTTCAGCTTCACTGTCAGCCAATTTTAGCAACACAAAATATCTCCCTCTGGGACACACGCACAACTAATCCTTCAACTAATTAAAGTTCTCAATAGAATTCTGGAATTAAAATCAGGACGGTGTCACACTGTCTGTAACTACACCTTGATTTGCTTTTTCAGGTGTGTTTGGGGTTGGAGCTGAAACAAAGAGTATAGAAGACCAAGAGGCGAAACTCAATAGAATGCTCCATAGCAACAGTTCCGCCCATAAGGTAACTGTGCCGCCGCCATTTTGGACTGATACTTACACAGAATATTTCATATTTCTATTAGGCAGACCTGAAATGGACTTAAACATTTTCCCTTAATCTAAATTGACACTTTCTGGCTGTGTCCTGATACCTCAGTAAGCTATGAAGTGGTAAACTTTAGAAAAATCTGATAGCCCATGCCAGGCCCATTGCAGTTTTCACATTTTATGACGAGTTACTTAAATTTTATTTCTGTGGCAATAACAGTAAAATGTAAACGATGACCTTAACAAAAATGTAATATATAAAACCTCGACAGAATTAGACATAAACAGAACACCCTATAGCCTATATAATGCAGCAAGCTGCATATTGCGTGGACCACAACAGAAATGTTTCAAGGGGAAACAAAAAAGTGACGGACCCGCTGCAATATGGACTGGATGCACAAAATGACGTTGAGCTGCGGCTCGCATTTACTACAAGGGAAACTTGGCTAAATATATTTATAATGTTATTAAATAGCGGATTTGGTATAGCAAAGACAAAAGAAAACATCATCCATACATTATAGCGTACCTGTATAAAAATTCATCAAGATACAACAGAACTTTCTTCTGTTGATTGTTAGTCAGTCCACGGGGATCTCTTTATTTAAACACAAATGAAACATAAATTTACAAAAGTGGGTTTTGCTCTGACTGCTGTTTATACGAGCTGTCAAACTGATCAAAATTCTGCATGTGTGTTTTATGATTTAATAACATAACTGTAACTGCACAATTTAACATTATGTAGCCTATGGTAAATTTGCATTAATTAAAAGATTGGTGTTTGCATTTCCCTGCGTGTATTATTAATATTTATCTTGTAAGATCTGTTGCATAAGTCAATAAATGTCAATAAGCATTAAATGTTTTTTATGATTTATTTTGCATTAATTATATAAAATAAATCTTTATGCATTAGTTGTATTTGTGGTTAATATAAAATTTAAGAAAAAAAAATGTGTGTAATACAAACTTTTGGGTCAGTGAAGTTGTTAGTGAACTGAAAGGCGAGTTTTTTACTTTTTTTTATTTTAACACCCTGATTGAACGATTTCTTTGTCTTTTGGATATCATAAGCCTGAATCCAGAATTAACCGTGAAACGTTATTATATAAGATGGTTATCATAAAACGTTATTATATCAACTTAATTTAATATCCTCAACGAAATATAATTTCAGGGTTAGTGAAAATAAATTGGCAGTGCTTCTTTTATTGTTAAAAATAGGTCAAAATAAATTGCAGAATAATCCCAGTGAATGCAAATCTCCATCACATGAAACATTTTCATTGTGGTCCGTGCAATTTGCAGCACGTTTCTTAGTTTGAATGTGTTGTTGGTCCCAATGCGGAAACAAGCTTGTATGTACAGTATAAAACCTTTGTGTTTATGGAATGTGTTCATAAAACATTTGTACTAGTTTTGGTAAACAAGTATTAAAATGTGAAGGTTTATGAGGACACTCCCAGGTCACCATATAGTTCAAAAGGCTTAAAATGCACACTATTTTTTATTTTATTTATTTATTTTAAAAATGTAAAAATGCAGAAAGTTGTCTGTAACAGCTGAGTTTAGGTGTAGGGTTTCTCTTTTCTTTTTAATTAAGCACACATGGCTATTCTCTTCCCCTCTAGCCTGAATATCCTCCTCCTGAGGGTTTCTTTGTTTTCCAAAGGGACAAAAATATATATCATTCATCTCTTGATAGATAGGAAAATATACGGTAAATAGAATGCGGGCATTAGGAAGCCACTATTAATATGCTGGGCACTGAAAGTGATTTTAAATGCATGACAGCAAACTACAAGAACACGCTTTTCAGGTTATTATTAAATAAAAAATTCACTGCTGTAAACAAGTTTACAACAAAAGTCAATAGATATAAATAATACGATTGAATGAATAAAAACAATGTTTTAATAAATATATATTATGAATATAACGTAATTAGATACATTTTCCCTTAAGGAAATTTATTATATTAAGACAGCACATGTAATGATTCATCAGAAACGTTTGGATCCATTTGCAAGGCTTTATTTAACAGGGTCGTCAAGCAGAGGGTCGTATTTCCAGCAAACAGATATGTAGACGCTAATCCAACA
>JAUMHG010000050.1:13272336-13292930 GCA_032359395.1 Enteromius anoplus
GTAGATTTGCCATCTCGAAGCGAGATTCCTATTCGTCGGTCACCGACGTGACTCGGAGTGACCGACTGAAAGGGAAAGAACAGTTTTCAGTTAGAAAAGCAGTTAAGTGAAATTCCCATAGTGATATATTCCAGAAAATGCTCTGGAAAAGTTTACAAAGCTGATTTGAGTTGAAGTTTAGATACTTTTATTGTCTGCAAGATGAAATTCAGGCCAAAGTCTGATTAGGACTGTACAGTATGAGGTATCATGTATGTCTCTAGCACAAAGAACGCTATGCGTTCAATTTTACAGTTTAAGTTACATATAAAATCTTTCTCACTGTTTGAAAAAAGGGAAAACGACACGATGGTTGCCTGTTCTTTTACATGGCCAGTGCAACATTTAATTTTCATATAAAAATAAACAAAATATTGCACTAATAAATTCAGCCAGTAAACAGCACAAGACAATCAAAAATGTACAATCGACATTGTATCTCGCTTACAAATAATTCTAAACACACACACACCCTCGATTGTTTTATAATAGGCAGTCCATCTCAACATGCTCAAACATTTTCCATCTGAACACAAATTGAACTCAAAATTGCACCCAGTCCCAACTTTTTCACGAAAACACAGAATATCATGGAAGGCAAAGCCTTCATGAATACAAATGTGCAATTGATGTTTTAACAACCCCACAGTGACATACAACTTTTTGTTCGTTTCATTTGTGTTCAGGCACTTTGATAGCGGTTATGTATTTGATACAGTCCTGCGCCTTTAGCCCTATGTTGATGTACATATAAAACATTTTTTATATTTTGTTCATTAAATGTCAACTGTCATTCCCAGATCAGCAGACTCTTCAAATTGGATTTTAAAATCTGCTTCTGCTTCTTCAAACACAATCACCTGTTGAATAAAAAAAACAACAAAAAAAAACTTTTCTTTCAGAACTTGCCTTAATTTGTTAATGGTCAGAATTTTTTTCATTGGTTGCCATGGAAACAAATCCCACCAAAAATTCCAAATATTTCACTCAAAATTGCAGTACATGGGTCTGAGCAGTGGTTCAGGATTGATATTTGCAGTAATTCTTTACTCACATAACCAAAAATAGATTTATATAAAAACGTATGTCGCATATAAACCGACCTGGTTCATTCCACTGTTGAGAAAGGGTCCTGGTAGAAACAGAGCTTGCTGTGGTCCAGCATCCCAGTACCGTCCAATGTTTTGGCCATTAACAAAGACTACACCCTTACTCCATCCCTGAACGGGGACATGATAAATAGCACAATATTTCTAATCAAATTTGAAAAAATAGTTCACCCTAAAATGAACATCGGCTGAAAATGTACTCACCCTCAGGCCATCTAAATGAGTTTGTTTCTTCATTGGAACAGATTTGGAGAAATTTAGTCTTGCATCACTTTCTCACCAATGGGTCCACTGCAGTGAATGGATGCAGAGTCAAAACAGCTGATAAAAACATCACCAGACACATGAATCCAGTCGATTAATGTGTTGTACATTAAAAGCAGCATGTTGTAATAAAATAAACGCATTATATTAAAAGGGTTTAATTTCAAACTATTGCTTTTGGTTAACCCCTTAACTGTCACCCCCATTTTCGGGAAAACACATGAAAAAGTACTATACAAGCTTAAAAAGATGTAATTCAGGACATATATTAAAAAAAAATGTAGGTGTCCCGTATTCGGAACGGTGACAGTTAAGGGGTTAAAATACGATCAAACACCCTTTCTAAGTGAATAGAGTGGATGCTGATGTGAGATGACAACAGGGGATGAATGTTTTCACTGGAGGAAGTGTTTTTTATGAATTGGAAAATTTAGCCATAAGTAACGATTGAATGTTAAAATGTCTTGTTTCTTATAAATTTGACTGGGTTACTGGTGGATTACTGTGATGTTTGGACTCTTGTTCTGACATCACCCATTCACTACAGAGCATTCATTTGTGAGCCAGTGATGTAATGCAACTGAAGAAATAAACTCATTTACATATTGAATGGCCGAAGAGGGAGTAAAATTGTCAGCAATTATTTATATTTGGGTGAACAATTCTTTTAAGCATTCTTGTCCTAATACTACTCACTGGCAGCTTCATGAAAGTGTCACTGGGATATCCATTCACAAATAACCTTCCTTGGAAAAATCCTGGGAAGCTTGGTTTGTTAGGCACGATCTTCCAAGGTGCCCGGTATAAGCTGTAATGAAAGATTTGATGATTACTTTTTATTTATTTGATCTTTTATTGCCTGTCACATAGTAAGATTTTACTGACCTGCCAATAAAGTCAGGAGTCATATCAAGGCTATATATTGTGAAGTCTCTAAGAGGTGTATGATTTAATAAAACATTCCCAACAATACCTGAAAAGAGATGTTGAAAAGGTTGATAATAGTTATAATATGTTTCAGGGAGAACACAAAGCATTAACACTACCTTTGCGCTGGTTGTCCATGCCTTTACTGTAATGCACACGGCCACAGTTCTCCACCAGCAGACTCAAAGTGCGTTTCTCCTACAGATAATCAATAGTCAATTCATCTATGTGATCCACAATACAGCAGAAACAGTAATATTGTGAATAGAAACTGGGATAGATATTATTACAATATTGTATGATTATAAGATAATGTTTTTTAATAATGGAATAAAAATAAGATCTAAAATTACCTTTCCATCAGGAACAGCTAATTCTAGATTTCTTTGGTGGAAAATGCCAATAAAACTTTGGTTCACAAAAACCTAGGGGGAAAATCCTGATTAAAATGATATAAGAGCAGATGCATATTCATATAAAACTGCCCAGCTTAACTGTTTATCAGCACTAACCAGGGCTCTGTCTTGGATGTTGTGCTCTGATTTTAAAGAGCCTCCTCTGATGATGGTGGTCTCATAGAGTGTGTATCCATACGCCTGACCATTACCATTATTCACAGGCAGATTCTCCATGTTGACTGGGAATTGGGATTTGAAAGGCTTGAGGGTGAAGAAGTTGAATTTTGATCTTCATTTCTCAGAGTAAATGTTTCTGTGTATCAGTGTAAAGTCAGAGTCAAGTAGACTTTTTACCTCATGTGTGTAGGGCAGAGCATCCCACAAGGACAGGTGCTGGAACAATATGGCCGCCTCATAATCTTCTTTCCAGCGGACACCAGGCATCTCAGGGAGGATTTCACCTGAAGAGCATCACTGAAATCAGCATATAGCTCAGAAAACACGTGAGCATGTAATTATTACACACAATGTAGAAAAGTTTCCAAAAAAGGTCACATGGACAGGAGGAAACTAATATAAACTGATAATATGTTGTATAGCATCCCTGGTCTTTAAGATGTTTTAAACTTTAAAAGTTGTCTTATCTACACAGTGCAGAAATATGCACGGATCTAGCACCATGTACATGTGAAAACAGTTAAAAGCCATTCTAAACAAATATATTTTGGGATTTTGATGTGATAGGACAACAGGGGATGGAATTTTGCACTGGAGGAAGCATTATTATAAATCACGACTTACTAGTATACTGACCAGAAGCAGCAGTTTAAATTAAAAAGGCGTTAATGGAGTTGTTTCTTGCGAACACACACATTTTCACAAGACATTAACTGATGGACAGAAGTTGTATGGGTTACTTGTGGATTATTGTGATGTTTTATCTGCTGTTTGGACTCTCATTCTGACAACCATTCACTGCAATTTGTGACCCTAAGCCTAACTTGGATGGCCTGAGGGTGAGTGCATTTTCATTTTCGGGTTTACCTATTAATTAAGGGATGGGATCACATACCATTAAAATTGCTGAGAAGGTCTCTGAGAAGATGGTACTTGGGTGTGTAATCTCCTGCTTCTGACAGAGGAGCATCATAATCTAAAAGAAAGATTAAAAAAAGGCTTGCTTTGAGTGTTTTCAAATACAACACTGTTTTGCTGCTTTTTCAGTCCTATATAAAATGCTTTGTGCTCTGCTTGATAGCTCCACACACTGGCCATAATGTGCAGTTTCAGTTCACCAGAAATGAAGATTAACCGCATGTTATTCCAAACCTGACTTCCTTTTTCACGTGAAACATTGACTTCTATAGTTTTTTTTTTCCTACTTTGGAAGTCAATGGTGACCAAAACTGCCTGGTTACAAAACCCTTTTCAAAATATCTTCCTTTGTGTTTGCCAGAACAAAGAAATTCATACAGGTTTAGAACTACACAAGGGTGAGTAAAAGCTGACCGTTTTTCCAATTTCATTTTTGGGTGAACCATTCCTTTCAATTCGTAAGCTTGTTATAGCAGGATGGATTCAGAAAAAAAAAAATAATAAATTCTTTAATATTAATAGCTATTTTTAGGACTATATGTCTCAGAATATTTTAATAGTTATTGTACTTGGTGTGAACGGGCCTTAACACAAACCATAGCTTGTAACCAGAGCTTTGTAAGACGGGTTAGCCATCGCTCCATTCGTGAAGCCAAAGTTTGTCCCTCCGTGGAACATGTAGAGGTTGACGGACATTCCTCTTCTCAGTATCTCTCTCACCACGGCAACCAAGTCTATATTAGAAATAAAAAATTTCATATCAGTGCTTTATGTTCATCATGTTCAAGGGCAATAAACAATATAAATAAATTAATTTAAAGGAATAAAATATAACAAATAAATAATTACTGATTTATATCATCCATATAAAAAGTATAAAAATATAATTTATTATTTGTTTTATTAATTTCTTTGTTTAAAAAAAATAAAAATGTATTGTGTCACATGACATAATCTTACCCTCTGCAGGTAAACTATGGTGTAAACCACCCCATCCATCAGACCTCCCTGTCCTGAGCTCCATCACCAGCACAGGACTGTTGGGCTTTATGCACAAAAGGAATGTTAAACATAGAACACTTTTATTTACAAAAAAAAAGTGGATAAAATACCTACCTGTACTGTTTCCAGATATTTAATGTCATCATGATTCATTTTCTGTAGATTTAGAGTTCTTAAAGCTGCGATAGAGGGAAGAATTTTTGAATATTTAACAGCAATCACTTTTTATAGTTACCAGCTCATCTACGGTTCAAACGTATGGCAAAAGTATTGTTTTCTGTGTGTGTGTGATAGAAATTAATATTTCTATTCACCAATCATGCATTACATTGATCAAAAGTGAAAAAGATACAAATATAAATAAATTAAGCAACTAATATTATATTAATATTGTACAGCAATAAACTAATATAAACGGTTTAAGCTAAAAATGTATAGTAATAAAAGCATCAGAATATTTATTGACCATGACCTTTATCCGCCATATAAAACAATTTCAACAGTCCAATTTCAAACAACACATAACCAGTCACTGCAATACGTAGTCATCATTACAAATCCAAATAAATGACGTTTAATGATTCATGTGTTTATAGTGTATATATTTTTTCTAAGCAAAGAGGCAGGTCTAATAAGTTTTGAATCTATAGTGCATAATTCTTTTGTTTTGTTTGTACCTCCTTGGACTCCACCATATTTTAGTCCCTCGTGGTCGTCTGATGTTAGGAGAACTTCACTGATGCCTCTTTCTTGGAGAGCCTGGAAGGAACTAAATTAAAATCCAGAAAGGGGACGGCATCTGAATGTGGAATGTTTACTCATACTGTACCTCTTTGATAAATGACATGTAGTTTCCATCTCTTGCATGCGACCCATATTTGTTCTCCACTTGAACAGCAATAATAGGCCCACCTTTTTTAAACTGACATCATATAAGGCCACCATCAAAGATCACTCAGAGTATGTTTTAGCACTTGTTGTTTTTTATTAAGAACCCTACCTGGAAAGGCACCACTTTGGGAATTAGCTTATCGAAGTACATGTTTACAGCCGCTATGAATCCTGGGTAAGTGGTTCGCAGCATCATCTCTCTATCACGCAAAAGCCAGCTGTAGAGGGAAGTGGTTTGTTTGTGGTGATAAAAAAGAACACATTTCTCTTTCTTTGTGATGTTACGCTTCATTAGGATAGTCAACTTTAGACATTCAGTTTGCGACTTTGTGATTAGAATATTAGTAAACAGGTAAGTTGAGGTTAATAGAAAAAGCTGATGGGTACTGCTTAGTAGAAGCAAAAGTTAAGTTCAGTAGAACTAGTTAAGTAGAAGTTCAAAAGTTAGTATGTCTAAAGTGGACCACCAAAATAAAGTGTTATCCAGTTTGAAGGCATGCCAGATATTTTAACTGTAGCTCTTTGTAAAATGTTTTTTTTATTATGCCCCTCATGACATGCATTACCAAAAAGTGTGGCACATCGTTTTGGTTTGATCATATGCTGCCTTTGCTTTCTGCCTCACAGCTTAATCACATTTTCTCTGGAATTTGCAGGGTATGACTTAAAAGTAGTGCTATAGCAGGACCGTTTAGATTTCATTTAATGTCAAAAATCACCTGGGCAGTCCTCCAAGGTCAAGGTCAGAGCCTATGTACGGTCCTGGGCGTAATATTACCCACAGCCCTGCCTCTGCAGCCAAGTGAAGGAAACTTCTGTGAAATGGAAGGGCAAAAAAAAAAAAAAAACCGAATAGCTCCCATAAGTAAATATTTTCGTAAATTTACAAAGAAACACTGTAAATTATTTAGAAATTGCTATTTTAATAATTAAAGCATTTAACAAAACAAATAAATATATAAATGAATAGACAAATGAGTGAAAGTTGGAATTTGTGAAGAAGTGGTTTATTATATTGAAATTAATTATTGTAATTTTAATAATTAAAGTATTTAACAAAACATAATTTTTTAAATAAATAAATAAATTAAAGTAATAAACAAATTATTATTTTTTACTGCCATTTTAACAATTAAATCATATCTCTGTCTAAAGAAATACACATTTGAAAGTTGGAATTCATAAAGAAGCACAGTGCATTTCTTGAATGGATTACTATGATTTTAATAGTTAAAGTATTTAACAAAAATAAATAAATACTTGAAAGTAAGATATGTAAAGAAGCATAATTAATTATTTAGAAATTCTTTCATTAATTTAAGCATTTAACATAAAGCCCTTTAAATTTTGCAGTGATATTAGTCTCAGTTGGAGGGTTGTGTTGTTATGGAAGAGTGAAGAACTACATTAATGATGTATTCCCAGTGCTGTGCCCAGATAATGATGCAGACCAGGATGCAACAAGAACAAAGTCCCTCCTGACAACAACAGACCGACAGTATTGTCAGAGGACCGGCAACAGGAGCTCTCTGAGATGTTTGTCTAACTACCGTAAGTGAAAGTCCAACAAGGCATTAAATACAGGCGAGATCCTTCCAGGATCAAAATACACTGATCACACATAGCGCTAATGTTCTCACATGTGGGAATTAGGGAAAGGATTTCTTACTCTATGTCAAGGCCTCCTTGAAAACGTAGTTCTCCTTTCTCTGGCTGATGGAGAGACCATGGCACATCACTGCAAGATAAACACAGTCTGATTACTAAACGCTTCTCATTATCACTGACTGGGATTGTCCATATTTAAACCTACACAGTGAGAGTGTTGAGACCACAGGCTTTCATTTTCCCCATCCGATCCTTCCAGTATGCTCTGGGCAGACGGAAGTAGTGTAAAGAGCCCCCAAGAATACGAAAGGGCTTTCCTCCCAGAGTGAACTGGGAAGAGTTCACCCTCAGACCCATTGATCGATTTATCCTTATCTTTACTGTCGGACCTCTGGACACACAACAAGAAAACCAATTAAACAAATAAACCATCTTCCTCAGGAAATTTACACGACCATTTCAGCGGTTCAATCATTAGACAAACAGAGAACTAATTGAAAGTTGTTAAGAAGCACAGTTAATCATTTATAACAGTATATCATTTATAAGTTATTTTTGTATCCTCCATTAAAATCATAGAGAGTCGTAATCATAACAATTCAATCATTTCACGTAAACAAAAAGAAATTAAAAATAAAATAAATATTTTTAAGTAAAAAACATTTATTTTGAAATTTACTAACACAATTTTAACAATTAAATCATTTAACATAAATAAATACTTGAAAGTTGGAACTCACAAGAGAATTTAAAACTGATAATTGTCTTAATTAAGACAATATTAGACAAAAAACATTATTATTTTAATAAATAAAGCTTCAAAAATGAAAGAACAACTGAATTAAGAAAGTATTGATTCAAATTCCAAGATGTGCAATTACAAAGACAAGTTACAAAACAATTTTTTTTCCTGTGAATATACCTCTACAATATTGGTAGCATTTTATTTTACAGTACAGTACAGTGTACATGTAGGCCTATGTACTGTAGTGGTAACAGTAAATTATGCCACATCATAGTTAGCTTAACGTTACATCAGCAGCTCAATACACATCCTAATGGAAAGTGGGCTGTTGGTAGTTAAGTTAATATTACTTAACACTTAAAATCCAAGTGCACTGCAAAGACTCATTAAAATCCAGTTTAACTAAATAATAATAATAATAATCTGCTAATGCGGAGATAAATTGTGAATTACGTATTTTTATGTAGCCTATTCCTTTTTGCAGCTGCATGCAAAAGATTTTAAAAATAAAAAGATTTAATACTAAACACATTTTAGCTTTGAATAAATGTTGCCTTACCTGAAGTGTCGGTATATAAGAAAGCACGCGAGACTCAAAAACAGAATAACATATCGTCTCCTTTGACTCTTTCTTATACTGAAAACAGCCATGCGTTCCTGATTTAAGAGCTATGAAATAAATATGCTCTGACATAAAGTGCCCAGCTGTATCTAGTGAAAGGCGGTGACATTTAAGCAGCAAGTTTCTAGCAACAAACAGAAAGGGTCGCTTGGGTATCTGCTTTGTAGTTCCCGTCAATCAGCGCGGTCTAAAAACTACAAATCCCGTCATATGTCAGACCGCACCGAGCATGCGCAGCAGCACTGGCCTGATGCTGTTTTGTTGAGAGCTTGAGAAAAGATAGTGAAACTTCAAGGCTTCAGGTGAAGAGAAGATCTTAGCCTAAATAGGCACATGAGGTACGATGGGCTGGATTGATATGTTGACATGTTTTCTATGGTTATAGGTGTGCGGTAATATCTGTTAAAGTTGATTTTTGCTATAGTTAGCTGTTCAGCTAATGATCTACTGGCTAATGCTGCTGGTTTTGTTGTTTACTAGAGAACTCGTTCATCAAACTGCTTCGTGACAGTGTTTTTTGATAAGTGAACTGATGATAATCATATTTGGCACGAAATGGCATAAGGTCTTTTGGAGATACAAAGTGTTTTATTTTCTACACCAAGCTTTAGTTCTGGTCAAAATATCTTGCATGATTGTTGTTATGTATATGTGAACATGGTCACATTGGGTTCCATTAAGGCACGTTTTCAACAAGCATGTCAAGTGATTTCAGTTGTGGGCTTCTAAGATAGAAAAGTTATGAAGCCTCAGTTATAAAGTTGTCTCTCTCTCTCTGTACAGTTTGCAGGCGTGTCCTCCTCCTGTCATGAGATCTTGCCTGGCCCCTGGCTGTCCCTCCTGCAGTTGATGACTCTGCAGCCGGTTTGGAGATGACGGACAGTGTCAGAGCGTTTGTCCGCAATGTTGCGACGGTCAGAACCTAATTTAATTTTCTTTATTTTTTAATAAAGTTTACGATTTAAGGTCTTATGGCATAAAATTACATCAACATCTCCTTTAAGTTCTTGGTGTGGAAGTCCTAGTTGGAAACTCAAGCTTGCCTTGTAATATTTTAATGCGATTCAGCATATTAAAATGATTTCTGAAGGAACGTGTGACACTATGATGCTGGAAATTCAGCTTTGCATCACAGTAATAAATATCTGTATACAGGTAGTTTTTAACATCTATCCCACAGATGTGTCTCAACCTTAATCTCAATCTAACGGTTTCATTTTAGGGGATCAAGGATTCCATCCTGGGCATTGGAACTATCTCCAAGCTTGATGCTCGGATTCAGCAGAAGCGGGAGGAGCAGAGGCGGCGTAGAACGAGCGGGGCTCTGGCGATGAGACGGGCTCAGAGCGAGGAGCGGAAACAGGACAGGTATATGCACCATCAAATTCATTCATTCACTTTAATATAATACTAACCTTCATTTATAAAATACGTTTCTTTGCTTCTTTCTTTTTACAGTGAACCAAAACTAGCAAGTCGAATTTTTCAGTGCTGTGCCTGGAATGGAGGTGTATTTTGGGTACGTTTCTCAACCTCTATTTGGCCAAATATGCATCAGATAAACTACTATATAAAAAAAAAATCACGTTTGTTTTCTCTTACAGCTAAGCCTGTTCCTGTTTTATCGAGTGTTTATCCCATTGCTGCAGTCTATCACTGCTAGAATCATAGGTGTGTGGTGCTTTTAAGGAACTTTCATGTCATATAGTCCGGATGTGTCTTTGTATTTATGCTTGTCCTGCTGATCTGGTGTCAGGTGACCCTTCGCTGCATGGTAACGTGTGGTCCTGGCTGGAGTTCATCCTGACATCTGTATTCAGTGCTCTCTGGGTTCTTCCTCTCTTTGTGCTTAGCAAGATAGTCAATGCCATTTGGTTCCAGGTGAGACTTTTTGCTGTACATATCTTACGAGTGAACATCTGGGTTGAGCGTGAAACCAGCATTCTTGTGATCAAGCCATTTAACATGAGCCTAAAATACATATAAAGGCATATTTTAAAATGCAATTTATTCTTATGATGCCAAAGCTGAATTTTCAGTGTCACATCATCATCATCATCATCCATAAATCATATTGATTAGGTGCTCAAGAGCGACACGGGCTATATGCATGCCTTGTTTTGTAATCTTAGAAATATAAAGTTGTATATTTGTTCGTTCTGTTTTGCCGGGCAGGACATTGCTGATCTGGCGTTTGAAGTGTCTGGACGTAAAGCTCAGCCTTTTCCCAGCGTCAGCAAGATCATTGCGGACATGCTCTTCAATCTTTTGCTCCAGGCCCTCTTCCTCATACAGGTAGAAGATGCTGAAATCTCCACTCGGCTTCTTCCTCACTCCTTTTCAAGCATGCTTTTATAATGTTGGTTGTTTTCAAGGGATGGATTGTGAGCCTCTTTCCCATTGATGCTATTGGTCAGTTGGTCAGTCTCCTGCACATGTCTCTGCTCTACTCGCTTTACTGCTTTGAATATCGCTGGTTTAATCATGGTAAGTGTGTGACTCCTCTGATCAATCAGTGTCAGAGTATCCATTCCAAACCTTTCCTGATTGGCATCGTATCTCTCCTTAAGGGATTGAAATGCACCAAAGGCTGTCAAACATCGAGAGAAACTGGCCGTATTACTTTGGCTTCGGTTTGCCCATGGCACTACTGACTGCGCTGCCCTCGTCATACATCATAAGGTAAATCCCAGTCCGTTTTGACTCCTCCTTACACATTTCTTTTTCATCTGATGGGTCCAAAGAGAATGAAAATGAATGACAATAAAATTTGTCATCATCTACTTGCTCTCATGTAATTTCAAACATTTCATGGAATTTGATGGGATCCAAACCTTCTTCATTCTTTAAAATATCTTCTTTGGTGTTCCACTGAAGGAAGTCAGGTTTGGAGTGACATGAGGTTGAATATTGTCATCTGACACTGATACGTTCCTTATATTTTCCTAGGCATGTGTTATATTCCTGCAGCATTTGTTTTGTTTAATTTATGTGTGACTACTGAATCTTGTACTCTTTCCTCCAGCGGCTGTTTGTTCTCCATTCTCTTCCCACTTTTCATCATCAGCGCTAACGAAGCAAGGACCCCAGTCAAACTCTAGTAAGTGTTATTTTTGTTTTATGTTGATTTATGTAAAACCTCCATGCTCATAATATTTTTCCAACATTGCAGCCACTTCCAACTCCGCCTCTTTTCCCTGGTCGTCCTCATCAGTAACAAACTGTTCCACAAGACGGTGCACCTGCAGAGCTCCCTCACGACCTCCACCTCCACAGAGAAGCTGCCCTCGCCTCACGTGTCCCCGACCCGCCAGCGATCTATGCCCCCCCAGTGAACCCTTTCAGGATTCCCACTTTGGTTCGATCTGAAAGAGTCAGGAGGATGGAAAAGAATTGCATTGTCTGTCGATGTTCTTCTAAGGGATGAATGGGACGAGTTAGTAATATGAATGGCTGGTGTTTGGGACTGGATCTCAGTGTTCCGATATACAAGGTCTATGTGATTTTTGTTGGACTGTTTTTGTACCCATTATGTGCCATTTGGGTGATTTGTAGAGACAGCACAAGGACCTCAGTGTGCACGTTTTCTGTGAACTGGCTTCCCTCCTCTCTAAGGCCCTGTAGTTTCTATCCGAACTTGTTTTATCTATTTATGGCCTTTTTTTAAATTTTACGTAATGGCTTTTTTTTTTTGCCTTGTGAGGCCCAAACATGTGACAGTTTGTTTCTCAGTTAACACTACGCTTTGTGACATGCTTTAGCTAATAACCTAAGGAGTGGATGAGTAGAAAAAGGCCCCAGCGTCCCCCAGTGGTTTGTTTTTCTGCACTGGAATCTTGAAAATTAAATTGAAAGGCCTCTTTATGTAAGGGATGTTTCTTGACCTTAAATTTTGCAAATTGTCTGCTAGACAGTTTAAACGTTATTACTTTGACTACACATCTTCCTAATGGAATAGATTGGCTGAAAATCATTTATTCACCCTCACGGTTTCTTTCATCTGTGGAACACAAAAGTAGAGATTTTACAGAATGTTAATGCGCTTAAGTCCCTATATCCTTATATTTTATGAAGAACAGCGGCGCGGATATTCTTAGAAAGGTCTCCTAATGTGTTCCTTAGAAAAACAGTTGTGTAAGGAACGAGTCAATGATACTGAACTGTTCTAGAAGTAACAATTTACGACTCAAAAGGGAGCTGCTTTTATTGGGTTTCTTTTAAAATGCGTTTTTATTTTGGGAATACCATGTCAACATGATCCAGTGTCATCTGTAATGGTTTGGGATTGATTTCCAACAGTATGCACAAGCTTTATAAATCTGCTGCTGTCGGGTGACACTGCCAAACTATGTGATCATAGTTTTGATCATGGATTTAGTTTATAATGAGTGCTGGCATGTCAAGTGGATGTCTACTGCTGTGTTCCTGGAGTACAGTACCTGGAAACTGAAGCACATAATATGTCGTTGTAACCGTCGGGGGGTGGGTGGTGTGTTATTTTAAAAAGGGTTGTGATTACCGTCAGGAGTCAATAGTGTTACACCTACAGATGGAAATTTGTGAGTGACATTTTGTAAGTATTACATTATTTCAATAAATTTGGTCTGTGTACAGTATTTGTTCAGAATGGACTTATTTTACATTTATTATGCATTTTATTTTTATGCATCTGGCAGATCCAAAACCGCTTACATTGCATAAAAGGTACCTAATTTGGGAAATCCTTGTTAGTATGCATTTTTACAAAATATGTAGCTATATTTTACTTTAACTCGTTGACTTTGAATGTTACGATGTATTTTAGAACTGAATTAGCATATTACAATGATTTCTGAAGGAGTGTGTGACATTGAAGATTGGAATAATAGCTGTTTTAAATGAAGCTTTGCCAGTATAGAAATTAATTGCACTTTAAAATACATTCACACAGAAAACAGGTATTTTAAATGGTAATAATATTTCACAATATTACTGTTTTTACTGAATGTTTAATCAGATAAATGCAGTCTTAGTGAGTATAACTTTAAAAAAAAACATTAAATAAAATCTTACATTTTTAAATGGAAAATTCTTGACCTGCAATGTGCATGTCTTTTTTTTTCTTGTGTATAACTTAATGTAGTATTATGTATTAGTCAAAGTACATGAGATAAACAGACAACTCTCCCAAATAAATACTTTGCTTTAGAAGTAACGTTTCCAAAAATGTACGAAAATATGTTTCTTCCTTCACTACTTATATCTTTATGAACGTGTAAGAGGATATTTATTCAACAATTAAAATAATGCAAACATTTTATATTTGATTATTAAAGTTTTAAAGTCAACTTCAGCATGGACTCCACAGTGCTGACTGTCTTTCTGCTTTTAGGACACGTCATATCTGGAGCGCCATGCGGAACTAGTCTTGACACGCTTGAATGACATCTCGAATACCAATCAACGAAGGCCATTTTCACAAAATCACAACGCGGAGCCAATTAGCGCACTCTCTACGTGGATGGGCGGGGCTTGATTCGCAGAGAGGGTTGTGTGTGAGTGTGTGGACAGGCTGGAGTGAGTGAACCGCCGATGAATAAGACTGGTAATTTTGCACATTTATCATTTCTAATCTCGTTTAATGAAACGATACGGGTTCGCTGTCATTACGTGTTCTCCTGTGGATTAAATAACACATTTACGTATAGTAAAAGAGCCTGGGAGAGTGTGAGATAGGTGTGATATTAGCTAGCAGCTAAGGAGCTAATCAGGACTTAAATAACGTTAGTTTATTATCACGAATACTGTTTTTTTAGAAGAACTCATAGTTTATGTGCAAACTTAAAATTTCTGAAATGATTTATCTGTAATGAGATATTAGTGAGTATTGTTTTGTAAAGGAATTGCGCACAAACTGGCTTTTCCTGATTTTATAAAGAGTTGACACTTCAACAGACGACATAAGATGCAGATTTATGCATTTCTTAAACTGTTTTACCTTCTACGATTCATATTTGGCGTTTAATTGGTTTGAAAAACCTCTTTAATCAACTTTAATCAAATAAATTGTAGAGTTGCATAATCTTGTTTAGAAGTTCTGCCCACATTTGCTTGCTGCTTATTTAGTTTGTTGTTCAAGGAGCCCTATCCTACACTTCTCATTCATTTTTTTTTGTATGTATAGTTTAAGTTGTATTACCATTATTAGCAGTTGTATTAACATGCTGTTGTTGTCTGCATTGTCAGGTATCAAGAGTTAGTCCTGCCTCCTGTGTGTAAAGATGACCAAGCTGGGCTTCCTGCGTCTGTCCTATGAGAAACAGGACACCCTGCTGAAGCTGCTCATCCTGTCTATGGCAGCCGTCCTGTGTGAGTGAATAACCATCCCTTTAAATCATACTCCCTGTTTGTCAACTGTCCTCTAAATCTGTCTGTCTTGTCATTTTCCTCCAGCGTTCTCCACCAGACTGTTCTCTGTGCTTCGCTTCGAGAGTGTCATCCATGAGTTCGATCCGTAAGTGCAGCTTCCTCGTAATTATTGCCGTGCACCAGCATCTGAACAGCTGTTTAAATAGGTTCCCTGTTTGTTGTTGGCAGGTATTTCAATTACAGGACCACTCGCTTCTTGGCAGAAGAGGGCTTTTACAAATTCCATAATTGGTTTGATGATCGGGCTTGGTATCCACTTGGGAGGATTATAGGAGGCACCATCTATCCTGGTACATCTTAATGACACTAAATGTATTGCATTATTGTGTGTTTCAGCCACTTTTGGTCTGATGCCAAGCAAAGGGTTTGTTCGTCTAATGGTTGATAAAGCTGGCTAAATGTAAACCATATTTATGGACTCTTATTGATTTTCAACTTTACAGCAACAGGCTAAAAGCACTTTAAACCGTATAGCAACCATGAGTTGTTTCTTTATTTCACCACAGGGTTGATGATCACATCTGCGGCTCTGTATCATGTGCTACATTTCTTCCACATAACCATCGATATCCGCAATGTCTGTGTGTTCCTCGCCCCTCTCTTCTCCTCCTTCACCGCTCTCGTCACTTACCACTTCACCAAAGAGCTCAAGGTGAGATGAACCTCAGCACTCATCCATCTCACACACACACACACACACACACACACACACTCATTATTTGTCTAGTTAACTTTTCAAACTAAAGTAACAATGAATGTTGCAGGATGCGGGCGCAGGGCTTTTGGCTGCTGCAATGATCGCAGTTGTCCCTGGATACATCTCCCGTTCTGTGGCAGGCTCTTATGATAATGAAGGTATGATCTTGTCTCAAAGATGTGTGTTGGTTTTTGTGAATTGAAGGATATAGGAAGGGTTGATAAATGGTTTTAAAAAGCATTTAAAAAGGCCTCAAAAGGAAACGTTTTAGAAATTCTGTTAAATATCAACACTATTGATCAAATCAAAAATCATAGTTTTCTTTCAGCAAGGACTTTTAAAAATATTGCTCTTCAACATTGATAACAATAAGAAAATGTCTTGAGTGAATTTAAAATTATACTGAAAATGTAAAGGTATTAATATATAAATACAAAATTTACATTGTTATTTATTATTCATTCATTATATATTACTTTTTTTGTGATTTAAAGGAATTGCCATTTTCTGCATGCTGTTGACGTACTACATGTGGATCAAAGCAGTGAAAACAGGCTCCGTTTATTGGTCATCCATGTGCGCACTTGCATATTTTTACATGGTGAGCCACATTTGAGACAAAAGGTCCCAGCAAATCAATAAATGATGATTTAGTTTCAATAACACAGTGACTTTGTGTGCTGGTGTCAGGTGTCCTCTTGGGGTGGTTACGTGTTTCTGATTAACCTCATCCCCCTGCACGTGCTGGTGTTGATGCTCACCGGCCGTTTCTCTCATCGCATCTATGTGGCGTACTGCACAGTCTACTGCCTGGGCACCGTCCTCTCCATGCAGATCTCTTTTGTTGGATTCCAGGTAGGTAGTTGAATATTAGTTACCGAATTTGAATAATTGCTGTAACACAAACTTCCAGGCAGGACAATAATCTGTTTATCTCTCTTCTTTTAGCCCGTCCAGTCCTCTGAACACATGGCTGCATTCGGGGTGTTTGGCCTGTGTCAGATTCATGCCTTCGTCGATTACCTCCGGAGCAAACTGAACGTGCAGCAGTTTGAAGTGTTGTTCAAGAGTGTGATTTCTCTGGTCGGTATCATCCTGCTCTCTGTAGGCGGAGTGCTCATGCTGACAGGTGAGAGAGGATGCTCCCGTTGAGGAGGTCCCGTTTAAGGTCAAAATTGCGATTTGTGGTTGCGATACGAAATATAAGTGGTTTGTTATAAAAAAAAAGCTTGCTTGTTATGAAAGAAAACGCACACACAGATTACTAATAATGCTGCAATCTGTATTTCTCATCTGAGATTAAACAACAGTAACATCTTCTCATTACTGAATTAAATTACATTAAATTAATTTAAAAATAAAATTAAAAAGTCAAAAGTACAGATAAATAAAACAAATACCCATTTTAATATTTTTACATGTGGTCCCAAAACATTTTAGCAGGATGTAACATATACTTAGTATATTTGTTTTGGGATCTCTTGTCCAGTGTGTCAATCATTTTCTCAAATCCCTCTTTGTTAAAAGTGCGTTCACACCTGAGGTGACTTGGGCGAATATATCTCGCTATTCGCGTGTAGATGGGCGCTTGAACATGTCGAGTTTACGCCGGTTTCACACTGCACGTGTCAGCTGGGCGTAAGCAGCGCATATTTTTTCTGCCGCCCATGTTAACGGTTGAGAGCTTTCACGCAGGGGCCGCGCAACAGTGCGTAACAGGTGCAGAGAAATGACATAAATCAAAGCACATGGGACACAGTGTTCAGAGAAGAATGCTGGAAAATAAGACAGAAAGATGCTTGTCTACAGCCTGCAGTACAAGCTGCCAGAATAAAAGCGCAATCGGCGCACGCTCCTGTTCTGTATACACGCTGCTTACGCGTGCAGTGCAAAGCCAGCGTGTTTAACGCGCCTCTTAATTCACGCGAATCCTGCTGCAGGATGTCTAATTGCGTCTTTGCATTGACTTAACATGTAATTGACTCGTGCTTACCGCTTCATTGGCGTCTGGTGTGAACGCAAGAATCTTGTTACGTCCACGAGTACATTTATTTATCTAATATAATCACAACATTTGCTGTAATGTAATCGCAAAGGCTGACATCGCGATTGCGATATGATTAATCGTGCAGCACTAATAAATATATAATTTTATATTATGTTTCTTGAAATATTATGTTTTTTTCTTGCCATTTTATTAATTATTTATTGTTATTAAAACTGTTTTTTTTTTTTGTATTGGCATATGTTAGGAAAAATCTCACCTTGGACGGGCCGCTTTTACTCCCTGCTGGATCCATCATACGCCAAGAACAACATCCCCATTATCGCCTCTGTGTCTGAGCACCAGCCCACCACCTGGTCCTCCTACTACTTTGACCTTCAGCTTCTGGTCTTCATGTTTCCAGGTACAGCACCTTTCTGTGGCTGCCTTTTTTTAAATGTTAACTAAAATTATGGAATCTTTTCCCGCCCACTATTTTGGGGTTCTCAGTTTAGATGTATACATTGGTAAAAGGTTTTTTATTTGCTGTAATAGCAAAAAAAACAACACAATAGCATTTCTATGACTTTCTACAGTAGGAAAGACTATCGAGAGAGTGATTAAATGATTCAAAAGAGATGTGAAAGATGTGAAATTTGCCCTTACTCCTTCAGCTGCTGTGCAAAAAACACTTATGCGTTAACTAGTTTGATGTATTTTATGTTATAAATGTACATTAAATATAAAAAACACTTTGCTAGATTCATGTGTGATGTTCATAACTGTGAAAACGGTATGTTAGAGGGGTCCATTAAATAAAAAGTATTTGTTAATTGAAGTAAAACAATTCGGAACCATAAATTTTACAGTTTAATTAAAACTAGAAATAACACCTTGACTACTAACTGAAATACAGTAAGTTTATAGTAATTACATCGAAATAAAATAAAATTAAAGCTTATTAGAAAAACGTAATGAAATGCATAACAAAATTACTGAAAAATTCAAAACATACTAATAATTACAGTGCATCGCATGTTTCTCCAGTTGGTCTTTATTACTGCTTCAACAACCTCTCTGATGCTACGATTTTCATCATCATGTATGGCGTCACCAGCATGTACTTCTCAGCTGTGATGGTAAAACACTTTTACTTTCTTACTCAATATTTGAAGTCAATCTGTTGGTATTTCTAAAGGAATCTCTTGACCCTCGTTTCATCTGTTTTGCTTAGGTGCGTCTCATGCTAGTCCTGGCTCCCGTCATGTGCATCCTGTCTGGCATCGGTGTTTCTCAGGTCCTCACCACCTACATGAAAAACCTGGATGTCAGCCGACCGGACAAGAAGTCCAAGAAGCAACAGGACTCCACTTACCCAATCAAAAATGAGGTATGAGCAATTCTCTTGATGTTTTTGAAGTGAAGATTTGATTCAGTCAGTGATGCTTGACTTTGATTGATCCGTAGGTGGCGAGTGGGATGATTCTGGTTATGGCGTTCTTCCTCATCACATACACCTTCCACTCCACCTGGGTGACCAGCGAGGCGTACTCCTCCCCATCTATCGTACTCTCCGCCCGCGGTGGTGACGGCAGCCGCATCATCTTCGATGACTTCAGAGAGGCGTATTACTGGCTCAGACACAACACACCAGAGGTCAGTGAGATCTGTCATGGTGCTGACCTTCATAAACTTCTTGCTGATTTGCTCGTCTCGACTTACTTTTGCGTGTGTACAGGATGCTAAAGTCATGTCGTGGTGGGATTATGGGTATCAAATAACAGCGATGGCCAATCGAACGATTCTAGTTGACAATAACACTTGGAATAACACTCACATCTCCAGAGTGGGCCAGGTGAGGATGTAGTTTTGTATTTTTCAAACTACCAAAATTTGGTTTTGCGGTTTCATCCAATTCTAAAAATGTTTTCTTCTTCACAGGCTATGGCCTCCACTGAGGAGAAGGCCTATGAGATTATGCGGGAACTGGATGTTAGTTACGTTCTGGTGATCTTTGGTGGACTGACAGGATATTCATCTGATGGTACGGACTCAGATGCATTTTGACCCCCGGAAACAGCTTTGTGGTTCTTAATGTTTGAATTGTATTATATGGATTGGATGGAACTTAAGTAACATGTAAAAATGAATGTTTATGTGTATTTGTTTTTTTTTAGACATTAATAAGTTCCTGTGGATGGTCCGTATCGGGGGCAGCACAGACACAGGGAGGCACATAAAGGAACACGACTATTACACACCTACTGGAGAGTTCCGTGTGGACCGCGAGGGCTCCCCCGTCCTGCTCAACTGCCTTATGTACAAGATGTGCTACTATCGATTCGGCCAGGTCTACACCGAAGCTAGTAAGTTCCTGTGTTAATTTTTTTATTTTTTTTGTGTGAAATGTTTATCATACTTGTACCACATACATGTAGAAACATACATGTTTCCTATTTAAAGTAATTTTAGTATTTATACACACACATATATGTAGGGGTGTTAACGCGAGACTCTTATCGTGCGATTAAAAAAAGACTTTAGACTTTAAAAAGACTGTAGACTTATTCAGACGGGACTAGTTTTCTAAACTACTGTGCATGTGAGCTTCGATCCTTATCACCTGCCGTCCGTGATCTTCATATACTGTTTGAAGCTCATTGGTATTTGATCCACGAAACCGGCGCGCTGACAGACTTGCGCGTCACATGCACATTGTGTATTGTTTATGCATGTTTGAACTGCTTCTACTCAAAATATCTTGCTCTGACATATCTTAAAATTTTGTAAAAGATGCATTAATAT
>JAUMHG010000050.1:13293030-13307540 GCA_032359395.1 Enteromius anoplus
GGTTTAAACTAAGCCATGTTTGTGAAACTGGGCCATTGTGTTGATAAATAATAAGATGGCAGTACTGACACACATATCTCAAAAATAATAGGTAGCACACAAATTCTGAATGCCTTTGACAGATCACAAATTTAAAAATTAATTTGATATTTTGATTAATTTTAGTAACTTATTTTCAGTTATTCGTCAGTTATTTCAGTATATTCTTAAATGTACATTTTTATTTTATTTCAGCTTTCTTTCAGTAAGCATTTCAACTATTTCTTAACGGATTTAATTATGAAATCATGAAAATGAAAGCTTTAATCGTTTTTTTATTTATTTTAGTTTTAGTCAACAACACTATGAATTAGTATTGTTTTATTAAATATTAAACTGCTATTATTTTCTTTCTTTCTTTCTTTTTTTAAATGTCTTAACTGACATTATGGAAGTTATTCGAGTTGCAAATACTGTTTCATTTTGAGTTTAAGTTCAGGGTTTAAACAAAAAAGTCTTAAGAAGTTAAGTGATGACTAGAATTAAACTCCCTGTTTCTTTTTCTTTTTCAGAGCGTCCTCCTGGTTACGACAGAGTTCGCAACGCTGAGATTGGCAACAAGGACTTTGAGCTGGATGTGCTGGAGGAAGCCTATACAACAGAGCACTGGCTCGTCAGGATATACAAGGTACATCTAAACTCACCTGTGCATCTTTAACTCATACCATGCCTCTAAACCATGAATGTCCACTGATGATCTCCTGCTTTACCTCCACAGGTCAAAGACCTTGACAACCGTGGCCTCTCAAGAACGTAAAACCCAGAAACTCAATATCCCACCCCCTGTCCTGAATACACAGCACTGAACGTCTGCGGCCCCCACACCACGATCTGAGGAGAACGCGTGAAGATTTTTATACTTTTGTTGTAATTGTTGAAAGAGATTTTCTTTTCGTACATTTTTTTTGTTTTGATTTGTTTTTTAAATTTGATTGTCAATTGTGATGTTTACTGGGGGCAGAAGGTGTTAGAAGTCATTTCTGCAATCAACTGGCCAGATAACTGTTTGATTTGTCTTTCAATGGGTGAATAAAGGAGTGACTGGGATTCAGTTGATGTGTGTCTTTCTTTTTAAATATTAAAATCACATCCAGATCAGACCCACAACGAAATAAACCAGGATTTGGACACCTTGGTCCAACTCAAACAGAAAAGATTTGTCAGTATATTTAAAAAATAATTTTGTGTACTCTAGATTCAGTTGATAAGTATCAACTGATTTTCAGAATTTAGATGTTTTAGATTTCCCCTATTCAGATGTTTTCATTACACTGAATTACGTACAGTTTATATAACAGCTGGCCAAAATGAAAACATCACGCACAATACAAACGGAAGTTAGTAAAGTTTTACGTAACGCCCTCTACTGGACTCTAATGAAACTACAGCTGTGGGCTGGTCCTGGTGTGGCGTCATTGTGCGCATGCGCACTAAACGAGTTACGCTCCACAGAGAGCGGCGTGTCAGTGAGGAAGGCGATTAGTGTCTTCTTCTGCATACATGACTGTGTCGACTATAGCAATGTGGCGGAAGCTGTTGTTCTCCGTCCCTGCTTTCAGAGCCCTGAAAGCGCCCTGTCGGAGCTTTAAAAGCAGCAGCAGGGTAGCTGAAAAGGACTTCTTTAAAGGTATGATAATGCACTTAATATACGTTATGTATCCGAACGTATGAGAGTCGATAACCATCCAGTGTAAACTGTGAGCGGTGACAAAGTCATGCTCTCACTTTGAATCCTACTGTGACAGAAAGGTTAGTTCATTAATATTAATGTGGCCATGCTGCTTTTGATTGGAAAAGTGCCTAGGAGCGTCGTGTTGCGTTGCGCCGAAGCACGTAATCTAATCAATATTCGTAAGCCACGCCTTTCTCGCAGTAGCTGTTCGTTCATTCGCTAACGGCGTGACGCCTGCTTGCTTTCCAGCAAATCGGTGAGTTCTACTGGTTGAACGTATCGGTGCGTAATTAATATTCATGAGTGTTGCCTTTTCGCTACAGTAGGATTTGTAAATTCGCATCCCACGTAACATATATTTTAGATATAATAGTAATTCAGTCTAGTTCAAACTGTAATCAAAGATAGATATATTTTAATTCCGATATTTATATGTATGAATGAGAAATATAACGTTACCACAAACCTGCATTACATTAATAGTAAAATACATTCCTGTGTAACACAATCACAAACACAATATGGTTTCAAGAAAATGTAGTTAATGGTGAAACTGACTTTTTCTGATAAAATATTTGCTCTCATTTGTCATCTGTAAACTTATTGCAGATCTAGATGCTCAGCTGCGAGCGTTTTGGGACAAAGCGGCCTTAGCGATGCCCGGCAGCGACTGGAGTCCGATAGAGTTGACCCCAGGCCTGCCCCCGGAGAGGGCTGATCTGGTGATTGTAGGAGGGGGAGTCGTAGGATGGTCCATCGCATACTGGCTAAAGAGGAAGGCGCAAGCGAGGGATAGTCTGAGAGTGCTGGTGGTGGAAAAAGACCCTACCGTGAGTTTATTCAAAGGCGGAGAGTGAACTAGTTAAAAACTAGTGAACATGTATTTGATGCTACAAAGGAGATGTCTACGTAGGGGCTCCATAAGTTTTGAGACACAATGTCTGCTATATATCTCTATTGATCGTGTTTTTTAAGTTTTAAGTAAATTTAGTAAAACATTACAAGTGGATGTCTAAACAGATCAGACGAATTCAATTTGGAAGCAAATTGATCCTAGTATAATAATAATGGTGTCACCATTATGGTAACACAATCCTGGGTTATAGTTCAGAAAATGCACAGAAATCATTCATTTAAATACATGTATATGCAAGAAGTTTTTTTTGATTGTACCCCTTTTTTCAGCATCATCATTTTCTTTTATACAAAACTAAGGATTTTCAATGCAACCGTTTAATTCAGATGAAACTAAAGTGAAAAAAAGAAGTGAGAAAAATCATGTTTTCTTGTAAACTACCCCATCCACTCAACAAAAAACGTTTTTCTTGTAAAACAATTTTCTTACATTTTTTTTTAAATCAAACAAGACTTTAGATAAGGTTTTAGAAGACTTAAGACAGAGTAAATCATCTTATTTTTTAGTGAACTATCTGTTAATGGTTAATATATTAAAGACATAGCACCAAATAAAGCATGGCCCAAATATATAATAATCTAAATAATATTTAAATGAATTAAATATTAACTATTTATTTATTATTTTTATATGATGTATGACCAGAATTGTTTTTGCATATGTTTTTTTTTGTTTGTTTTTTTAATTTAAAAAGTATTTATAAATTATTTTCCTGTTCCTCTTTCTGCAGTATTCCCAGGCGTCGACTGTGCTGTCATGTGGTGGAATTCGGCAGCAGTTCTCCTTGAAAGAAAACATCCAGCTGTCACTGTTTTCAGCGAAATTCATGCAGAACATTAATGTAAAATCTTCTATATTGCAATATTAAAAGCTTTCTGAAACATCGTTTCCATATGCAATGTAACATACATAAACTGTGATGTGGAGTCTAAATATCAGCTCATTTCTACAGCCTTTAAATATTTAGTTGTAAATGGATTTTCCCCAGGATAATTTAGGCTGGTCTAGAGTTTAAGAATACCCAATACATATTTATAAAATTCCTATTGTGTTTAAATGCGACAGAATCATCTCAAGCTTGTAAACGAAGACCCCGTTGATCTGCAGTTTAATCATTCGGGATATCTCTTTGTCGCCAGTGAAAAATCTGCTCATATTATGGAGGAAAACTACAAAACTCAAAGGTAATACACCAATTTCTTTTAACCATATTAGGCGGTTTTATTATCAGGACTTTGTGGTAACTCAACCTTTCATATTAGCTGATAAAGTAATGCTGAGTTAAAGATTAATAAAACATGTTTTTGATTTTATTTGTAGAAACTTGGGTGCGAAGGTCGCCCTCCTCTCACCGTCCCAGCTGAAGGAGCGATTCCCCTGGATGAACACGGAAGGGGTCGCTCTGGCTTCTCTAGGTTGGTGCCTATTTTCTTAATCTTTGATACATGTGACATCTGAACTTCATTGCTGAGTGACATATTTATTCCTCATTAAGGACTGGAGAACGAGGGCTGGTTTGACCCCTGGTCTCTCCTGAACGCTCTCAGACGTAAGGCTGTGTCTATGGGAGTATATCAGTGCTTTGGGGAGGTCACAGGTCAGAAGTTTGTCAAATAATCAGCAAATTAGTACATGTAGTACATCCTACATTTGGTACTTCTGTAACTAGCTTTTTTTTCAGTGTTCCATTCTTTCTTTAAAAACAGAACTCAGTTTGATTCTTTTGAATTTGTAGGATTTAAATGTGATGCAGATTCGGTAGAAACCACGGATGGAGAGGTTCTTAATATCAAAAGGATAAAATATGTTAATGTAAGTTCATATGCCTCCTCCTGTACAGCACTTGTTGAATCTTGTAAGTGCTCTAAAGTTGAAGTGCACTAGTAAATGTGATGTGATTCTAGGTGCGGATGCCCAACAGTCTGGAGTATCAGCCCGTGGAGTGTGCCGTTGTGGTTAATGCAGCAGGTGCAAACTCAGGAAACATCGCCTCCATGCTAGGCATTGGATTAGGCCCAAAAGAATCCGTGTCTAGCATTGCGCTACCTGTGGAGCCCAGAAAGAGGTTAACACTCATGATCTTTCACATTTTGTGACTTTGTGCAGTAAACAGTAGTTATACTGTAATTTAACATAGTTTCTTACCTACTTGGATGAATAAACAGTGCCACATATTCTAAAGAATGTTATATTATATTATTACCTAAGGATTAAGGATTAATGAAATGTTATGATATTGATTATATTAAATTAGAATTTTACAATACTTAATTACCATTAGAATTCAATAAAAAAAAAATTTTTTTTTTATTTAAATAAATGAACAGTCCCAAATGTTCTAAAATAACATAATAAAACATAATAAAAAAAAAATCATTTTAATTTAAATGAATGAGTAGTGCCAGATAAACTTATTTTTTAATAATCTAATCTAATCTAATCTAATGTAATAGTATTTAAAAATAGATGTATTATTATAAGTAATATATTAAGTATTATAACTGTAATTTATTCATTAAATCCGTCCATCCATATTTCTAAACCACTTATCCACTTACTGGAGGCATGCAAAAAAATCCTGTTTTTTATATTACGCTAATATAGTTTTATTGCATTTTGTTGTGTTTGTTGCCTGTATTTTTCAGATTTTTAACCTAGTCAAAATAACCATTATTAATAAATGCAGTTTGATTAAAATAGTTAAAAACTATAAAAAAAAGAGTTATCTGTTATTGCAAATAAACTCTTCATACTGTGATTAAATCATTAAATATCATTAGTATTTCATGTAAAGTTTCTCATTATCTACATCATCCCTGTCTCCTCCAGGTTTGTTTATGTGGTACACTGTCCTGATGGACCAGGGTTGGATACTCCATTTTTGATTGACTATACAGGGGTTTACTGTAGACGAGAGGGACTGGGAGGAAATTATATCACGGGAATGTCACCAGAGGAGGTACGGACGATATTAGCTTTATTATCTGCGTGAAATTCTGCATTCATTCATTTATTCTTATTTCTATCTTGTGCAGACAGAAGAACCAGATGTAAGTAACCTTGATGTAGACCACGAGTTCTTTCAAGAGAAGGTTTGGCATCATCTGGCAAACCGTATTCCTGCATTCGAGCAACTGAAGGTGAGTTTAGTATAATGTAGAATTGTTCTTCATTTTAGCTAGTGCATGAAGAGGAGGCTTCTTGAGTCCTAGGCCTAATTAAACAGTTTTTGATAGCTGTTAGATGGTTAGGTGTATTAAATGTTTTTTTTGTGTCTCCTGAATATTCTTCCACTTTGCTGTTGTCTTTGTCAGGTTTCAAGCGCGTGGGCTGGCTTTTATGACTACAACACCTTTGATCAGAATGGCATTATTGGAGTGCACCCTCTTGTGACCAACATGTACTTTGCCACGGGCTTCAGCGGTCACGGTCTGCAGCAGTCTCCTGCGGTCGGCCTCGCAATGGCTGAGCTTATTCTGGACGGAGGCTATAAAACCATCGACCTCAGTGCTTTTGACATTAAACGGATCCTCCTGCAGGAGCCCATACTGGAGAGTAACATTGTGTGAGGAGCACAAAAACATACAGGGAAGATGTATGTTTCCTCGAATGGAGCCACTTAACATCGTAGTTCAGACAGAACTCTCACTGGAACAACGCAAGCAAATCTTCAGGAGGATGAGTTCAGTTCGGAAATCAGGAAGTTCAGATGGACAATTCATTTGTGATTGCTTGTATTTAAATATGCTTATCTAACAGATCATGATATATATACTATTTTGTTTTTTTGTTAAGTGCTTTTCTAGATCATCACATTCATACTGTTTCAGAAATGAATACCAAAAACGATCATAAACTTTAAAAGTTTGTTTCTAAATCAGACATCATGGACTGAATTTGTAAACGCGTGCATCTTTAAATGTGTTTTAATATGGATACGAATACACATGTATATTGTGGAAGACAGAAATTTGCAGTTTTATTTTAGCATGATTTATTTATGATAATTTCGGTATTTCTGCAACTTTTACACACACACAATGTATATATATATATATATATATATATACACACACACACATAACTTAAAGATAAATAGAAAACTGCACATTTTCATACATTAAAAACACTCCCTTTTGACACAGCCTTTGACCCAATGAACAGGTTACTTCACTGCAAAACCATGACAGCTAAACAATCCCAACTAAACACTGATGCACAAATGTACTCTATTATAAACACACATGTATCAAAGTTATAAAGAAATAGGAGAAACCAAAACTGACCCATAGAGGAACACAGTATAAAAACAGTTAGGATGAGAGACAGCAACTTTATCTCTTTGCCTTCTTCTCAACCCAATCCACGATAGATGTTGCTTTGCGTTTTACACCTGGACAGAAAAAACAAAAATCAATGGTCCATACGAGTCAAGAAAATATATTCCTGTATATATAAATAATAGAAATAATTACCTTTGGTGGTGTTTTTTTCATCTTCGACTTCTGGAGAGCGCTTTGCATATGCTGCTTTCATTCTCAGAATATTCTTTTTATGGATAACCTCATGCTGCACGATGGGACGAGGGTAATCTTTTCCCACAATGCACCCTGCTATCTCCTGGACGCTCCGAGGAGCTTTCCAGGGCTCATATATGTACTCAGCAGGGAATTTTTGCAGCACTGGAATGTATTTCCTGGAACACAAGTAGAATTGGCCTTTTGTAAGTGTTTCTATCACAGATACTGAACAGAACATAAAAACGAACTAACTTAATGTAATCTCCATATTTGTCGGTTTTCTTTCCAAAGGCGATAGGAGAGTACACTCTGAAGTACTGATGGAAGAACGCGCTGGCTGAAAGCCACTGCCAGTTTCCTGCATTTAGCGACCAATCAGCATCCAGCAGCAGCTCCTCAAACACCTTCAGATGATCATGAGCAGAAACACAGCAGCTCAGTGATTATATCTCAAAATAATCTGTAGTGTAACATGCAAATGGATAAAACGCAAACCTTTTGGCCCTCCTCCCAGCTTATCCACAAATCTCCTCGGGTCAGGAAACAGGCGACCGCATGCCGAGCGAGATGATGGATCCAGCCCTCCTGACGTAATTGCGTCATTATGGCATCGATGAACGGAAATCCAGTCCGAGCCTGAATTCGCACATATTCTCTATTATAGGGATTTTTATATATTCAGAAAACACATAAGGAAATTACTTTACCTCTCTCCATGCAGCCAGGTGCTCAGGATTGTTGTCCCAGTCCACTTGCACACAGTGAGGGTTGCCTTCCATTCTGTTAAAGTTTGGGACCCCGACGGCAGTGGTGTAGAAGAACTCTCTCCACAGCAGCTGGCCATGCAGGGAGACCGGAGGATTAGAGTGCTTCTTCTGCAAAAGACAACACTGCAGTCAGCCACACCAGGATCAAGCTCTGTTAACCAGCTGCTTGTGGCTCAAGTAATGAGTACCCCTTGATATACGTCTGTGAGCCTCCACCAGAAGGTGCGTGCAGACAAGCAGCCGAATCGGACGTAGGGGCTCAGGACGGTGGTGCTGGGGATAATGGAGTTGGGGGACGTCTGTGGTTTCTCAAACTTGCACACCCATGCCTGCAAAAAACAAAAAGGATATTTTCTTATAAAGATTTAACGCATCTTGGAGTCGTTGCTATATTCTCACTGCATTATTACAATTAATGACAAAAATAATGTTTGGGAATGTAAACTGATATTTCCAACTGACACGCTACCGCAAAAGATAGAAATAACCCACTTAAAACCATTTTTTGTTCGTGAAAATACTAGTGGCTTAAGACTTTTGCACAGAAATGTGTCGGGGCATGTACCGTTCTCTCCATGTGCTCATCCAGTCTGCGCAGAGCTTCCTGTTCACCCCCTGGAAACAAATCTGGTCCTAAAGATGACGTTTCCAGTCCAAGATCTTCAAGACTTGGAATCCCAAACTCCTCTTCATGGGCCTCAGAAAGTGGAGTGGACACACCTTCCAAAGAAAGAGGCATTATAATCTCATTTTATCTGGCATGATGTCCAAAAGACGTCTGAATACCTTTCATGTTCTCTTTGGTTGGAGCAGGAATAGGTTTTTTGGGATGACCGATGTCCTTCACCACACTCTGGAAGCGAACATAAGTCATAGGAGGCTTGCCGTTGTTCTCTTCGATAATCCTGTTTGAAAATGCAGGTGAGTATTTTTTGTGTATATATTTATTAAAATTTATTAAAATACAGATTACCTGTCAATGTTGTAGAGAGTGTGAGAAATCTTCGGAATAACTTCCACACCATATTTCTTGGCCAACTTCATGACCTCCTTGTCTCTGCTCTGACTGTACGGCTCCGTATCAACCTCAAAAGTCAACCGAGTGATCTTCCATTTCTTAAACAGCTTTGGAAGGACCTCAGTGGGCGGTCCGCTGACAACAAACAGCCTAGAGGTACAAAACACAAAAAAATTACATGAAACACATTGCATTAAGAAAAAAAAGATCTGTTCACATTTGACTAAAACCACCCTCAGCTCAAACCTCTATATCATCTTCAGTTCCCATCTGTACCTGGAGTTGAGTTTTTTCAGACTGGAGTCCAGGTCTCTGAGAGCTTCTATCAGAAATCTCCATCGATTAATGCCTATGCAAGTGTTGTCGGGGAACCAGGGGTCCAGCAGGAACAGGGGGTAGATGTGTCTACAGTCTTTCAGGGCAGCGATCAGAGCAGGATTATCATGTAAACGCAGACCCTTGCGGAACCAGTGAATGGTGTTATGGCTCATGGTGCTTTTTGGGATGTGCAGACCTCCGCACGGTTAGACGGGTAAAAAGGGCACTGGAAAAATTTGCATAAATAGTACTTTAACACAAAGTCCAAATGCACAAATGTTTTTTTGCCGGCAGTGGTTTTGTATGATTGTGCTTAAACTGATTTAACCATTTTCACACTAATAATATAAATCATTTAGTTTTTGCTTCATGTTTGTTACAATTTCCTTTCCCCCCCAGTTTTTTTAAACAGTTTTTGACTGTTTAAACTAAACTTTGTATAAAAAGTAATTGTTTGATTATAAAAATCCTATCAAATAAATATTTATTTCAAATTATTATCCGTCATTTTTCAGATTCGTTTACCTAATTTTCATTTCAAAATCATAACACTTGTTTTTTTATTTTTTATTTATGAAATATAATTATCTTAAAATGCTATCTGAACTGTATTCATTTAGTTTTGATTAATGGTAAAGTATAAAATGAATATTCAGTACTGCAACATAAATTCCCAGAAATAATAAATGAAGTATTGAAAGTGTTACATTTAAATGAACGTAAGTCTAATGTGCCTCTTATTGTTGGAACATTATTATTAACATAAAATCAATCGGATTCAAGGTTTTGCCAATAAGAAGAGATAGTTAATTCTGCGATGTATTTCCGTTCATTTGGTTGCGCCTAAAATCATTGCAATCACATACACACATTTTGAGATAATAGTGCAATATAACTAAATATTTTATGGGTATTTGAATCAATTAAATAATGATCAGTACTTACGCGTTTTCTGGTTACGTGTGTTCAGTCTTGAGTTTTGTAACAGTTCCCCCAGCGTTACAAAATACGAGCCATTCAGCAGCACGTGTCTCACAAGCTCAGCCAATCAGTGACTGTTTAGATGCTACAGGCTAGCCAATGAGGATGCAGATTTTGAGACATGCGCAGAGGTTTATGTATCCCATGTGTTTAGCTCGGCGCGTCCTGATTGGTTGCTGTTCTGCGGGCCGAATCATGGCGGAAAGCGAGAACGGGGGTCCAGCAAAAAGACTGAAAACCGACGCGAAGAATGATTGCGGAGATACGGGAGAGTTATCACGAGACAGTCTGGTCTCGGACTTTGAAATCAGCCGAATTCTGCGCGACTGTGCGCGGGAGAAGAACATCTTCATCCACGGGAAGGTTCGCGTGGAGACTTTACCGTCACTAACCTATTACTACTAAGATTGTATTATATTCTTAAGGAACTTCTGATATTTGTTTATAATTTCTAAAAACTTTTAATTAATTACTTGTATATATTAAAACGAATAAGGGCATAACCAGTTAGACACGTTAGCGGGAACGTTACTTGTGACGAGTTCTTATTCATTACATTGTTGGACTACTAGTCTAGTAGTGGCAATAACCAGCATTATTACTGGTAACAAACTGTGGAAGAAAAAGCGTACTAGTAACTATATTGGGTAGTCGTACTTATTTTAAGTTACTAGTATCCTGTCCATTTTTTTATAGTAGTTAGCTATTTGTTAAATGATGTGTGTCTTTTATCTAAGCCAATTGCTTTTAGTTGTAACATATTTTGATGTTGTATTAACAAACATTCCCTATCAATAAACAATGCAATGCATTAGCAGTTTTATCTTTGTTAACATCAGTTATTTAAAATAAAGCCATTCATTGTTAATTAATGCCAATTAATTAATATTAATATGCAACCCTGGACCACAAAACCAGTCATAAGCATCAATTTTGTTAAATTAAGATTTATAAATCATCTGAAAGCTGAATAAATAAGCTTTCCATTAATGTAAGGTGTGTTAGGACAATATTTGGCCAACAACAACCATTTGAAAATCTGGAATCTGAGGGTGCAAAAAAAAAACAAAACAAAAAAAACATATTGCAAAAATGGACTTTTGAGTTATCCAAAAATATTTTAAAAATACGTTTTTAAATATATTTATGGTAGGAAGTTTACAAAATATCTTTACGGAACATTATCTTTACTTAATTTCCTAATGATTTTTGGCGTAAAAGAAAAATGGCTCATTTTGACCCACACAACGTATTGTTGGCTATTGCTACAAATATGCCTGAGCTGCCTTTGACTAGTTTTGTGGTCCATGGTCACATATAGAGCCATGTTGTTAAGTGTTACTAGTTTTGCAAGTACCGCTAGTAAGATTACCTACTATTAATTAGAAGTCAGAATTATTATTATTAAAAATACTAGTTTATAGGAATAAATCTTACAGTAACCTGAGATCGTTGGGTTATATTTCTAGGTGAAGGATCAAGATGCTGTTGTGATCCTGGAGAAAACTCCTATCAGACAGGACACGCTGTCTGAGTTACTGAAGAGCAGTCAACTCAAGCTGGAGATGAAGAATGACGTGTACAGCACATACCAGCTGCAGGCACCGGCACATCTGAACGGTAAATTCACAACACAACAACAGCGTTTCTCAGTCTATCCCATTTGATAACATACAGGAAGAGTGGCTTGCTTGTACCACCCTGCTGTATATTATTTAATATGATAAGAATTTAGCTTCCTGATACAGCATGATACGCTATCTTTTGATACCATCACTGTTCAATTTGTTATATATACATTACTGTTCAAAAGTTAGATAAGATTTTTACATGTTTTTTTAAATAAGTATCTTAAGCTTGCTCAGACTGCATATATTTGATTTAGAAATACATTTTGTTTTTACAGTTTTTTTTGTGAAATATTAGTGCAATTTGGAATAGCCGTTTTGTATTTTTAAAATGTATTTCATCATGGTGACATCAAAACTGAATTTTCAACATCACTACTGCAGTCTTTAGTGTCACATGATCCTTCAGAAATTATTTGAATATGCTCATTCGCCGCTCATGAAAAATTTGGTAATATTAATTTTTAAAAACAGTTCTGCCTTATATATTTTAATGTACAACTGTCATACTTTTTATAGAACATTTAAAAGAGCAGCATTTACTTTAAATATTAATTGATTTCCATTTGCCATTTAACATATGTTCCTAATTCCATTTTTATCAGTGATTAATTAATTTAAGAACTTTCCTGTTTCTTACAATGGTTTTCAAGACGTCCTTTAAGCGTTCTAGGTTTAAATGTTTTATTTTGAAAAATCTTTTGTAATTTTTAAGAGTGACATAGAAAACGCTTCTGTATATTTTTTAAAAGTACTTGAAATTTGTTTTTACATGAATCCAACGCATTACAAAATACACAGTTTTTCACTTTTGTAATAAACAATCACTGTCCCCAGTACTGCTGCCATTTCTTCTTATTGAAGAAATTCCAAAGCTTGTCCAGCTTCATCACATGCAGCATGCAAAATCCACATCATCACACATCAAACCAAATATAAAAACCAAAATTGTTCATAACAGAAATCAAAACGACAGTGGTGTGCCCTGCGACAGAGAAGCATGTTAAGAAGTATTTGCATCAGGAGGTTCATTTGGTTGAAGAATCAGGAGATGATTATCGTAACCTCACCCTACCGTACATCAGCAGCCAGAGCTTCAGTGTGCAGGTGAGCTTTCATTTCAGTGTTGTTCCTGTCCCGTCTGCCTCATTCCTAAATAAAGCATATAACAGCACTGCCCATATTTCATTTGGTTTCAGTGGGTGCACAACATATTGGAGAAGAAAGCAGAGGCTGATCGGATTGTTTTCGAGGATCCAGACCCTGAAACTGGTTTTGTTCTGTTGCCTGATTTCAAGTGGGATCAAAAGCAGGTGGAGTTTTGGTGGTCGTAATATTTAGGAGTGAATAAAAGACCAGTGTAAAACTAGGTATATTTCCTTTTCTCTGCAGTTACAAGACCTGTATTTGATTGCTATCGTCCACCGGAGGGATGTTAAAAGTTTAAGGGATCTTACATCAGAGCACTTGCCGTTACTCACAAACATTCGGAGGAAAGGAGAGGTGAGTTATGGATCATCTAAGTTCATCTACACTGCAAAACATGATTTTTGTTGTGGTTCTGATGTCCACTAGATGTCACTATTGATCTGAACACGTGAACTCTTTCCATGTCCACTGCATCTGCTTGCTTTTTGAAAGCATGTGGAGCAGTGGTTACCACACATACGCTAGATGCATTGAACTGTGATCCCATGGAAAACACATGTTCTATTCCAGCCTGTAACATCTCACAGTTTTAACGCAAAAGCCTCTAAACGCCATGAAAATCACAACACATTTGTGCACTGTAGCATGGCTGCATATGTCAAATTTAAATTCAAGTCTCGTCTATATCCACAGGAAGCCATTCAGCGGCAGTATGGCGTCCCTCCGAGCAAACTACGCGTGTATCTCCACTATCAGCCGTCATACTATCACCTCCACGTCCATTTCACCTCTGTGGAGTATGATGCTCCAGGTTGCAGAGTGGAAAGAGCCCACTTGCTTTCCGATGTCATTCAGAACTTGCAGGCTGATTCCACTTACTATCACAATCGCAGTCTGGCATTCCCGCTGCGGGCCGATGATGGTTTGCTCCTGAAATTCAAAGAGGCTGGGAAAGTCTAGAGACCGGATTTTTGGAAACCATTTTTTTTGTATCTGTAAACTGCTTTTAAAAGATGCATTATCACAGTATCTACTAGATGTATTGTAACCTTGTCCAAAACTGGATTGATTTTGTCATCTTCTGCATTTTTATTAAAATACTCATTGTTTTTAAATTGTGTGGTTATGTCTGTTTGTGTTTTCATGCTGTGGTTGATCGTGTGGATGCAACCCAAATTGATCACCTAAAAAGGACAATTGTTTTTCAGGTTGTGCACCTGTCTGTGGTGCGACCTGGAAATTCATTTTAAAGAAGAATTTGAGCCAGTGGGGCCCCAGGCCTTGTTCTTTGAGGTTTTAGGGCTCCTTTGAAGAGATTTGGCTGTGACTGACAGAGCAGCGGGCTGCAATGAAGCTCCAGCACAGTTTTTAAATCCTCTGAAGAAATGAACGAAACCTACTGGTTTAATATTAGTCCGAGATGCGTTTCAAGAGTTCACGCTTCCTCATAATCAAGAAGGATAAAGTTTAGCATGTGTGGCGTACTGTCCGGGGGGCGAGCC
>JAUMHG010000050.1:13320772-13339719 GCA_032359395.1 Enteromius anoplus
TATGTACATGTACTGAACTGTTATTATTCAACCATGCCAAAGTAAATTCAGTTTTTCATTCTATGGCACCTTTAACAGAAATATAATTTTTCATCTCAGATTTTCACCTCAGAAAGGCATTGTAGAAAAAGGGAAAGTAAGTAAAACAAGTTTTCTCACATTTAAATTATGCGGGTGTCAGTTGGGGGGGTGTTTGCTAATGGGAAAAATGATTCTGTAGATCTGGCAAGCTTGAATTTTTTGATTGAATGGTGTGAAATACAGCAAATGGATGAATGCATTTTTTTTACAGGCCTACTTTCTGATAATTAGTCACACTGTGTATGTCGATAAAAATTGCATCAGTGAAAACAGTTGAGCAGTGGGTTTGTGTTCAGAAGAGCTGCGTGCATGTAAATGACACTTAAAGGAATCATTCTCAGAAATGATCATTAGCCAAAATGCTTATTTACTACAGTTCATCCAGGATGTAGCCAAGTTGGTTTCTTCATAGGAACAGATTTGTTCAAATTTAGCCTTATATCACATGCTCACCAATGGATCCTATGCAGTGAATGAGAGTCCAAACTGATAACAACATCACAATAATCCGCAAGTAATTCACATGACTCCAGTCCATCAATAAATGTCTTCTGGTGCAAAAAGCTGCATTTTTGTAAGAAACAAATCAAAAAGTTGCTTTAAAACCTTAAAACATTGCTAGTGGCCAAATTATGAGTCCAGTTTGAAGTAAAAAATTCAAATCTTGATAGATTGATCACAAACCTGCAGCTTTTCATCAAAAGTGATGGAGACATTGAAGATCTTGATGAAGAATAACTTGAGCGTAGCAGTGAAAAGGTACAGGTAACACTTCAGAAGTCAGAATGAACCCAGAACATCCAGTTCAAACCCTTTATACAGTTTATGACCCTTACTGTAAAGCTCTTCCTTAATGCTTTTTTAAACTTTCAAATCTGTCCTGATGAAAAACCAACTCGTCTATATCTTGGAGGAAATACATTTGAACTATTCCATTAATAAAGGGGCTGTTTTCAAACGTCCCATGTTGTAATAAAAACTCAACGTTACTTCTGTTGATCAGACCAGAACATCTAAACAAAAACATTTCTTTGTACATAAAGTTTTTGGCAGTGTTCTTTGGAATGAATTTGTGTTCGATGTCTTCTTCTGTGGCCAAAAATAACAAGCAAATGGTCTCTGTGATGTTCCGTTCTCTAGATATAATTCAGATTCTTTGTTGTAAGTCTGAGTATTTCTTTCATGGTTGTTTTTGCCATTAGAAAGCAAATAAATTACCTGATTACTAAGAAATGTTATAGCACAGCACAGCACTCTTTTGGAAGCAGCACCATATATATTTTGAAAGAACAAATCAATAAAGAAGAAATAACACTACTGCCACCAACAGAATCTCTTAATTTTCTTCCATCCACTAGGTGTCAGTAAAGGTCTGAGATCCTCTGACAGATGGACTCTATTCATCAGTTTCAGCACAGAGGGGCTCCGGTTCATTTGTGCAGAGGAGAGATGTCATGATAACAAAGACAGATTGTGAAATGATACACTCTATCAATCAGATGTGGAAAGAAGGAAAACAAATCAACTGCAGTTTAATGAAGAATGAAACGGAGGAAAATGAAAGTGCGAATGGAAATGTGTGATTACCTGTTGTACTCTCGTCTGCTCTTGCTCTCTTTTAATTGAAGGAACAGAATGAGCTTTACAAATTCATTACTTTCAGTGCATCTCACACACTCACAGACACGCGCTGGATCTATTTGCCATCGATGGAAGTTCATTCGTTTGCCAAATCAAATCAGACTCATTTGTGGTTTTGCGCGAGACCTCTGAGGCCCGGCGGAGTAAAGGAAAAGGGGGTTTTGATTGGCGGTGGGCCTCAGAACAACACAAATGTTGGTTAACACGCTAACTGGCTTTGTGTGCATTAGACTGCATTCATGAAGCCAGTGGGAGGTTCCTGCTTCCCTTCGGTTTGTGCTTCAGAGATTTAAGAAGCATGAATGGTGATAATCGGTTTCCCTCTCCCAGGTTAATTTCCCCACGCCGCTCTCCGCTCGGCCCGTATTCATGCGGTTTTCAAATAATACGCAGGTGAATGAAAGCCACAAGATAATGACAGCGGAACAATTTGAGAGCATAATGCTCACATCTCCCCGGAAAACTCAACGAGCACCTCTCGAAATAATTGGTCATCTCGAAAGAGTAATCTCACGGCCCCCGGCCCGGTTCTTCTTTACCGAGTTGGGAGATTTTATAGCTCTGCCATACTCATGAGCTATCTTCTTCTGATCAGTATTTGCTCGGCGGCGCTGTCAGATAAAGGACTCGCTGGCAAACAGCTTGAAGCTCCGGCTCTGACATGATCTAGTCGTTTCATTCTCGACTAATGCCCGCGTCACACTGTTCCCAACCGAGACAGCGGCCCTTAAGAGCGTGCGCGGCAGTGGAAACCATCGCCAACTCGTTATCTATCGTCAGGCACGTAACAAACAGAACAAATACGCTCTCTGCTGTCCGATGGCTCCGCTGGAAGGCGGCTTCATTGTTTTTTCAGCAGCTTGGAGGTCATCTCCTGAGGAGACCAAAGGCTTCAGTAGCCGAGTGCCTGGGTTTCCAGCGAGACTCCATTCTCTCTGAAAATGGCATGACTTCTCGCTAACTGAACCCTGCTGGTCTGCCGCCAGCTGGTTAATAGTGAACTTTATTCATTCAAATGTGTGACTCATAATTAAATCATGAGCGCGAGTATGGATTCATAGCGCCGCTTATGAGAATGGAAATAAACAGCTGTAAATTCCGCTCTCGTCGGCCCTCCAGGAGCCCCTGGCGAAGCGCTCGAAAAGAACCTGTGAAGTAAACAGTTAAATATTCACAGCACACCTGACAGAACAAAAGCCACATAGAGAAATATCCATTAATTATCGCAATTCATCAAGTTAATAGGCTGTGTTTGAATAATAGTCTGAGTATAAAAAAGAGCAATGGTTTTACCTCATTAGGCTCTTTAATACTCTCCTGCACAAAGAGAACATCAGCACGCGGCAACCATCATTACATGCGCGTACGCACACGTTTATGCTGGGATATGGATTTTTTCTTCTTCAGCTGTCTATGAAATTATAGCATTAAAAAGACAGGCGAAGATCAAGAGATAGAAGCTATGACGGTCGGTTTCTCTGCTCTGGGTGAACTGTTTAGAATGCGCTTGTGTAGTGTTCGTTTCTTTATTCTTCCCACTGATCGTATGTTTTTTTTTTTGCCCCCTCTCCCTCCCCTCTACTCTCTCTCCCCCGACCCATTTCAAACTGTGCTTTTAGATGCAAAGGCTAAACTGAACTGTTTGAGTGGACAGAACTGAAAAAGAAATAAAGAGTTGATTAAAAGGTCTTTCAATAATAATACATTTGAGAAATTTCACCTGCACCCCCGGGTGGCTGTACCCTGCATGTTTCAGCAAATGTAATAATTGGTTTTGGTCCAGAAAGCTTTTCACTGCCGTGCTTAAAATAATACTTGTATATTTTTGTGGTTCGCTGGAATGGGAGAGAGAAAAACAGTTCTGGGTTGCATAGAGGCACTTATTTCATAGCTTGCATGTGTACATCCGAATGCAAAGTCAAAGTCAACTCAAATCATTTGGAATGCACTTGTAAGTGCATACGATACATTCAAATCTGTTTTGTGATAGTTGTACATGAATCCCTCTGTAGTTCAGCTTCCTAATGTTCCTCCAGCTCCAGCACATTCTTTGGTTTTCCAGCATCTTCTGTATATGAGAGACTATTATTGTACATATTACAACAGAAAGGAAACAAGTTTCCTGGTTGTTAGATGTTAGCAGAATATGTAATTTGTTGCACATGTTTTATGGGGACGTTCCATAGGCGTAATGGTTTTTATATTGTACAGACTGTATGTGGTATTGTCCTACACTGACCCTACACCTAAACCTACCCTTTACAGGAAACTGTGTGCAGTTTTAGATTTTTTTTTTAAGCTTGTTTCCTCATGGGGACCTAACAAGTGTCCCCACAAGGTCAAAATTTACTGGTGTTCCTATCTTTGTGGGGACAATTGGTCCCCATAAGGTGATAAATACCAGGTGCAGACAGACACAGCAGTTCAAATGCTGAATGACATCTAACAAAGCTGTGAGTTTCTACAGTTCAATTGTCTTGACTGTGGTGATCATATGTTGTTTTAAAACAGATTTTTAGGCTGAAAGAAAAAAGAAAAAAAAGCCATTCTGCAGCTCAATGTTTAGTGACAGCTGCCACAGCTGAACTGTAATAGCTTATCTTCGTCCTTTAGATGCTGTCTTTGATATAGTTAGCATCAAATTGTTAATATTCTGACAAAATGCTTTAATTTTCTAAATAATCAATGGTGAATTGCAAGTGGTTGCACAGTTGTTAAGTATTCTTCTGCAAATATGAATATAGTAGTTTCCCCCAATGTGGTATTAGTATTTATTACAAGTAGTTTACTAAAGTATCTGAACTACCACTGTCCACCGCGTTCTCTTCTGAGACACTGAGGAGGTGCTGGCCATTCACCAAGAAAATCACCTCCTAAAGACCCCAGAACATCTGGAGGTATGTCTGGGCTCAAAATTGATGTTTTAAACGTAAGCTATTATGTAGGTAGTTGTAAAAAGTATTTTCAGTAGTATATAGAACAATATTTTAATGTGTAAAAATGTATATAGGCCTACAGGATAAACCAAAAAAAACCCACATAGAATGTTTTATAAGCTGCATTAAAAAAATTAACAATGTACATAACGCTTACTTTTCTTTTATTTACATGTGAATATGTATAGCAAAAAATAAAAAATGTACAGCACAAAAATGGAGGGCGCTTTTGACGTCACTTTTGAATTACAGCAGCCTTCGTTGCAGCACGGTGATGTAATCGGCCTGGGAATGTGGTCTTCAGAGGGTTCATTCTGAACTGGGACAACTTATGTCACTCTGCTGTGATGCTTTTGCACTTCAAATACGCACTCCAAAGTGACTGATGTCACATGGACTGTTTTACAGATTACTATGTTTCTGGACCTAGATCATTTTAGTCGTGTTGCTGTCTATGGAAGGTCAGATAGCTCTGATTTGATCAAAAATAAATAGATGGACGTTGAAGAACGTTGGTCTTATGGGTTTGGGATGACATGAGGATGAGGTCGATCTTCTTTAAGAACTTTATCTTCGTTATTCAAATTAAAGTGGTCATCTGGTGCCACATGCACTTTTACAAGCTGTTTGGAGTGAAATGTGTGTCGGGAGTGTGTGTAAACAGCCTTCCTACAATGATAAAGATCCACCAGTAGTTTTCTTTTGATTTACTAAAAATAAGTTGCCCCTTCTGAAATCAAGCCACTCTCAAATGCATGACGGTGTGGCATCACACAGAAAGAGGCCACTCCCACAATTGTTGATTGACAGCAGCGTGTCACACAGACTGAACTGGTGTCTTACCTCAGACCCGCTCTGAGTGAGCCGTCATCAGTCCGAGACGCAGAGACAAGCAAGACTCCTAAGAGATTGAGGTGTTTTGTTGTTGAATGTATTAATGAACATAGCAGTACTCATTTATCCCCGACATCTGAGTGACTGAAGACGCAGAGGAGTAACGTTACATTTTGATCTGAAGGGAAACCCACCCTTGATCAACCGGAATGTTGAATTATCTTTGAGCGAATCATTCATGATCCAGCCTCACTTACAGAAGCAGTGGGTATAATGTCTCTTAATGAATCTTTGCAAATCACCTTTCATAATGTGTATATTAGCAAGTTTCACTATGAATACGGCTAAAAAAAGATCCTCCTAGAGCGCCTCGGAAAAGAGAGCCGGGGTCACCGGAGCTCATGAATATTTAAAGGGCGAAGTACACAGAAACGAGGGATTTCTAAAGAGCTGTTTTTGACGACGGTATAATGAAATTTTTACACTATCTTTGAGAAATTGTAAAATAGACTATATTAAAAACTTTCCATTAAGACCCTAAAGAGTCATATAAGCTAGTGGAAAATTGGCATGAAGTCTGAGAGCTTTCTGACCCTCCATTGAATCAACTTTAATTTTTTATAGCTACAGAGAACACAAAAATACATTTATTAGCAATTATTTTTTTCTTTCCACCACCATTAATGATACTCTTACAGGATTGTAACAACATGAGGGTGAGTAATTAATAACAGAATTAAATTTTAGGATTTAAGGAATAAACCGAAAGATTTTTTTAAAATGAGCAGTAAGTGCAACCTTTCTCAGAACATTTTCTCCAGCTCAACTAATGACATACCAAGAGCAGTAAACCTCTTAATCTGGAGCAAAATCAGCTAAACAAAGTCCATCTGCTCAGTCTTACACCTTTCTAGCTAAATCATTTTCTCCTTCTCACTTTCTTCTGTGTTCATTAATTATTTATTTTTTTGCCATGGTAGTTTTGCCAGGTTCTTTGATATGCATCTGTTCTCTGTGCTATACTACAGGCTTCTCTGCTGCTCTCATTAGAAAAAGCCCTACTGTGAGTGACGCACTGTGAGTCAGTGTCTAAAGTGGTCCACAGCATTTAACTTTGGCTAGCCACAGCACTGCTTATCATGCTGTGACTCCATAGATGTGCATACACAGAACAACAGAATGATTGACAAACAGGAAAGCACACCGGAAAAGGTCAACCAATTTCTATGGACACTTCGTTCCAGTTACTTTTAACAGGGTGGACGACTAGAATTGTGGGTTACAATATCTGACTACACGGGCCATTTAAAGCTGTTGTAAAATAACCAATATCTACACACCTGTTGTGCGCATACTATTACATTGCGAGGTTTGTACAAATCCCTGAAATACGACCCATCAGATTGTATACTACAGTTTTGAACTATTTTATGCACATCAAGATTCAGAGTTTGTGTTCAGAGACGTGATCATGCGATCATGGGTTCAAACCCAGAGAATGCACATGCTTATAAAAGGTATATGCCCTATAAAAATCCTAATTTCGCATGATTTTTGTAACATGTAGTTTTAGGGGTTGGTTAGTTTGGTCATTCGTATGAATAATACACTTAGTAAAATGTTTAATTACAGTAAGATCGGTGTAAATGCCCACATAGTGAAGTTTTTGCAAATAAACTAGTTTCGAGAGGAGCGCTGGTCGATTAATCACGGCTGGCACCGCATCACCTAATCTCCTCATTACATCTGCCCAATCAAATCCCTTTCTACTCACTATAAATAGCCCCGTTCTCTTTCCTTCTGCGCATCCGTCCTCCCTCTTTCTCCGCCATTTAGCTGCTCTCGTGCCTTCCTCCGGGGGGGGGGGGGGCATGCAATTACCGAGCCGGACGCCGAGCTCTAGCCCTAGCTAGGGTTCAAGCCTCTAAGGTTTGGTGTCCGCCGTCCTCCCGGCTCGCACCCCCCCGGACAGCATGCCAAATGTGCTAAACTTTATCCTTCTTGATTATGAGGAAGCGCAAACTCTTGAACTGCATTTAAACAAAACACACATTTTTATTGGTAAAAGGTAAATTTAGGTTTTAATTAGGTACTTTCACTTGCATGTTAATACTGGTACAGAGTATCAAACGGTTCACAGGCATTTTCCAAATTAAAGTCCTTGTTAATGGGGACTTTGGAGTGAGCGGAGTGAGCAGCTGATGATAATGAGGAATAACATCGCTCCCTTTCACAAGTGCTTTCCAAACGACTAATTAATGGCATGCACGTGCTCTGCTCACTCCAAAGTCCTCACTTACAAGTGAATATAGACAATCACTTTGATTTGGAGAATGCCCATGAACCCGTGAACTCAATACCAGTATCGTGACATGCCTATCTGCACTAACTTAATTTTAATTTTATTGTTACTTATAACCTAGTCTTAGCCTCAGACGTCATACCCACAAACCATCGGCTGAAACTCTAAAACATATGGCACAATTATCAGGAAACACTTCAGGACTTGCAAAGTTGTTGCCGGATTGGTTAAAGTATATAGTATTTCCAGGAGACGTGTGTGTCACCTTCTTCAACGTTGCACCTGGAAACAAAGATGCCGCAGCACCGAACCCATCATGAAAGAAGTAAGGTGTTTTGTTTACAACTGTGATGATGAGTGCTTATCAGGATAAACTAATGGCTGGGTTTTTAAAAGTATGTTAAATAAGTTTGCAGCCTAAAATCACACTGTTATTATGACAGTATGAACTGTGATTGGTTGTTTGACCTGTCAGTCAAATGGCCTTGGCCAGTGAAACCTTGTATAGATAGCCCTTTTGATAAATTTGGAATTTGTATATATTTTAATATCTCAGACACTATTATCATTATTTTTAAAATATAAATTGTATTGTGCACTGTTTTATAAAGTGCTTTGTCTACATTACAGTGGCCCTTATCTTTGGATATTTGAAATCTTTTGCTCTCACCCTCCCAGTCAGCTCTCATAAATCAGAAATGAAAACAAACCAAATTTAGCTTAGATTGGACTATATTTAGGTTGAGCTCGACAAAATAAAAAATCTTAGATAGTCCTAAAGACAATAACAGCACATAATAAATAATTATATAATATGTGAATTATGTTAAAAATGAGAACATTGTTTTCGCAAATAGCTTTGTGAGCAGCGCACTGACATAAACGCCATAAATAATAAATTGGCATCCCGAGTTCGAGTCCCAGTTTATGGACCTATGTACGAACACCGGTAATGATGATGTTACGGGTGTTTTAGCATTGTTTATTGGTCTGGTTAGTGCTGCTACGAACGCAGCTGATGATGAGTAATGAAGTTAATCTCAGGTTATTGTGCTGTGGGAAGTGTTTCCTATACATTCCTATATTATTTGTGGCGATCTGCCACATTATCAAAACTGACCGATTGTCCAAAATGCTTCGTTGATAAACAGGAGGACGTTAAGTTAATGCACGTTTAAAAATCAAACCAAGGCATGGGTGTTTTTAACTGTATTTCTAAAGGAAGACTTGTCTTTGGAAAATGTCATATTCATTTCATCTTGCATATTAGGAAGCGTTCTTAAGCTCAGAGCTGCTTTGTCTACAGCCGTTCCCGAGGAAACCTGTCGTTTCTCGTGCTTAAAGCACTTCCTGGATGTCTACCAGAAGTTAAATTAGGGCCACAAAAGCACGCATGCGCAGTCACGTTTCTTTATGTTGTTTTCGTTGAAACCTTCAATATATATATATGTATATGTGTGTGTATATGCTTTAGTACACATGTAGATTTAGAGTGCATTCTTTCACTTCATGATTAATTCAGTTCTAGCTGATTATAATAGCCCTGGGTAGAAATCATTTACTAGTCCAATTTAACTTGGTTAGTCCATCTAAGCTAAAACCACTTCAAAACACGGGCTTCAAAGTATGAAAAAGATGATTTTATCATTAAAAGATGATTTTGTCCCTTAAATGCTTTCTCGTGTCCAGGTTTAACATGCAGATGAGACATTTGTACGCTGACTCACAAAAGATGGAGCTATGTTGTTTCACTGACCAATAGTAGATGGAAGGATACCTATTTGAAACCAGCCATTATTGAAATGATTTTATTTGGCACTTTGACGCACTTTGCCTTTAGGTAGATAATAGAGTGACGCAGATGCATTATTCAAAACTTTCAGTGTCAACACAACAGAAGCCTGCGTCATGGAGTCGTCCGACGTCTGACTTTTCGATCACATCTGAGCCTTTCCAAAGGGCTGCAGAGATGGAGCGGCTCTTCAATTCCAACTCCGCTCTCCTCTCAGCTTTCAAGCCGCTCAGCTAATTCCTTCACTAAGCTGCACCTACCCTGAGGAGGCACTGAAGTATTCAATACTCAGTCAATCCATTAGGAACTGAAGCAGCTGCCTCAGCTCCAGCCGAGAAGAGATTCAATTTCCATGGAGCTGAAGAGAAGCCTGAAACCTCTGAATGAATACAATAACAAATTCCATGAAATTAATAATTAAAGACAGAGAAAGACTGCGGGGACCAGGGTGAGTCGATAGGAAGAATAAAACCATATCCCGGTTTCAGATATACACAGAAGCCTGCAGCCCTTAGAAAAACCTGAACGGGGAAAAGAAAACCCCATTTGAAAGCCTTGTGGCATTTTCTGTTCCCAGGGCCTCCCTTTATCTCTAACCGTGCTGTTCCTCTCATCGCCTGTTTGAAATTCAACCGAAAAATAGGAGTTTAGACTGTCCATTGTTCACCTGTCTGACTGTCAGTTATGGGGCTTGTGTTTTTCCTGTCAGATTAACTAGATTTCAAATTTTAATTTTCTGTGCAGGGCCATCATACACCATTTTTTTTTTTTTTTAAGGGGACAGTTCTGGGGTCTTGGTGCTCTAGGTGGCGATAAATCCAAGAACATCAAAACATAAGTATAAACAAAACATAACAAAAAGTGGTGGATATAGAATTTGTTTGCAAGGTCCACATTCTAACTCAATATAGGTTGACTACGGGTAAAGTGAAACACTTCTATTGTTAATTTTTTTTCCAGTTGTTTTAAGTTGTATTTAAAATGGTTTTATAGAGACTATACCATTTTAAAATAGCACAAATAACACATTATCAGTAAGTGCCCATATAACCTTTCAGTTTTGTTTTAGTATCATTTTATGTATATTGTGAATTAGGCTTTATTTTTACATTTTTAATTTGGTTTTAAATTTTAGCTAGCTTTTTTGCCATTTATTTATATATATATTAATATTATTATTATTTAGGGTTTATTTCTTTCAGTTTTAATTCAGTTTTCCTTTTTACTTATTTTATTTCCAGATACAACTAAAGTTTCGATCTACAGTTAATATCTGTATTGCTATTAACAAAAATGTTTAAGTCAATGATTATAATGCTGATATATATGCAGAGCTGGGTAGATTACCTGAATAATATAATCCATTACTGATTCCAAATAACTTTAATAATCTATTACATTACACATTTTACGTAACATAATCAGACTATTTTTTTTAGTTTACTTCCTACCCTTCTTTTTCTTGTCTTAGATTAAAGTAGGATAATCTTGCACCATATTAATACAAAATACAGAATATGAAAATATATTCCATTTGTTGGTATCAACAACATGAAGTTTATTAAACATTATGTCAAAGGTTTCCCAAACTGAGAAACATTTTAATAATTCAAAAATTAAAATAGTTTATTTGTTTACCATAAAGCATAAACATGCTAAAGTGATACGTCATTACTAAAATATTAATTACTTCTCAAATCTCAGGGGTACTTCAAATAAAAATATAATAAATGAAAGAGGATCTGATAACCGAGTGATAATTCAAATAAAAAATGTATGTGTTCATCAGTAGTTGATGCAATATTCAAACTTTTTTGTAAATCTAGTGATCAAATGCTGTGTAGCCCCAGGCCAATGACGGATCTCTGTGTGAATGTCCACAAAACTGTAATGTGAATATAAGTGCATTTAAGCGAAAACATTTTTTGATATTGTGTCAATAATATCTAATCATGTTATCCATAACGGTAGTCTGATTATGAGTATGTCATTTAATCTAATTACAAGTACACATAAATGGTAATCCATATTACATGTAATCAGTTACTAGCCAGATCTGTATCTATGTATGACATATGATGTTTCGATAAGTTTTACTCTTTTAGATTAAGAAATTGACAGCAGGTAAAACAGTATAATAGAATGGTAAGCCACAACCTATTTATAACAGGATGTTCCAGGTAAATTGCAGGCAAGTTGCAAACAGAATCTGTCTGTGTTCAGATGAGAAGGTGGGGAAAAAACCCCACCACAGCGGCATGATCCTGGTACAAAAGCTCGTTGTCTCGGTCTCTGCTCTCCAGGGTTTAGACACACAGGAACATTTTCTTCAGATGGTAAAGGGGCTTGTTACCCCGCCAGTATCGGTAACAATGTGGGTGTCTCTCTCACACAGAGGATAGAGTTCCTAAATGTGAGCGGTAAAAGGACAAGCAGCCATAGGAGCACAGAGCCAATTAAATCCGACAATAGAACAATACAGAAAGCCTCAAACTGCTCCAAATAGGCACAGGCCTCAAATTTAAACCCCTTGCTTTTGGTGAAACCAGTGTCATCTTCTTCAAGCAGAAGTTGGAGAAGTATGAGAAGCTTTTTGTCGTCTTTCAGACAGATAGGAATCTGATTGGTTGCAAAGCTGAATATAATTAGAACTGAGGCTACATCCTTCAAGAGTTTTATTTTTGTGCCATGAATGAGATGCGAGCACATGAACGCCACCACAACCTAGTGATTACCAGCCGGAGGATCTGTTGGCAGCATGCCAACTTAAGAATCACGTCAGATGTTAATTGGTGCTTGTCATAATCAATTATTGTTGGAAGAGTGAATGCTAAAAGTTGTGAACAGAAGAAGTGTTGATGAAGGCAACTCATTTACCTGGTTTATGAGGCATATGGTTTTACAAAAACTACATTTCCCATCATCCTCTGCGACAACTTAAGATTAATAAAATGCCACGATAAACCATCATTCACATACAGATTGCGCATCATTTCGCCTTTATTTTGTGGTCCTAGAAAATCTAAAACCTGGTATAAATCTTTTGTCCAGCAGTGCAAACTACTGAAACAACTACTGATAAAATGTATACAAAATACATATTTTGTTCTCTGTTTGGTTTTCCACAGAACACTAGATTTCATGTTGTGGCTAAACGAATTACAGGACAGAAACTGTTAGCTACAGTAACTATACAGTAGCAATAGTAATAAATGTTTTTATGAATTATGCCTTTCCCCAGTATGGAATTAATTCCTGTTTTTTTTTATTATGAAACATACTGTAAATCTTTTTAACATGAAGACAACAAATCGGTATATTGTATTAGTATTACTATATACTCCATCCCCCGGTTTCACAGACAAGGCCTAAGCCTAGACTAAAATGTAAATATTGCTTTCAACGGCAAAAATATCTTTAACTAGTGTTTAGTGGAATTACTAACACCAGAAAATGACAACTCAATGAAATGAGAAGCATGCAAAAACGCAATGCAGATGGAAAGAAAAAACCTTTAGAAGATTTGAAGTTGTGTCCTCTTTTAGAGCATGTTGATTTATTCATGTATGTTTTGCACAAGACCCGATGCTGCTGGGAAAAGAGGCCACTGTCAGCCCTTACTCCCATCCTGAGTCCCGCACAAACCCCAAAAACACACTCATGCCCGAGAGCTGACAGTCATGTGCCGGTCTCGGTGGATCTCTCTAGATGCACGTCATAGAGATCAAAAGGCTGGCCCTTGTCACCGCCGCGTGGCTTGTGACAGTCATCACACAAAAGAATAATTCAGGCGACGAAGCCCACCGAGGGAGAAAGGCATCGGCGCACATGTGTGTGATTCTTTTCACTGCGCAAACTCTGTTTCACTCCATCCCACCTGCGTTTGCCCCAGGCGCAGAGGCTTACAAAAACTCACCTCCCCTTCCAGCTCACATGATAAATATGAGAGGTTTGAAAACCCCGATCAGGGAGTGACAAACAGGATTACATGCTGTTTGCACCTGGTTGTCATAATTAGAGCACTGATGACAGGGGAGGAGTTAATTGAGATGAAGATCACACCGAGGCGGGTGCGATGCGCACACGGCTCTGCATGAGCGCTCAACGGCTGTTTAGAGTGATAATTACTCCCTTGGTCACCTTAAACAGCATTAACAGGCTTTTCAACAGTTAAGGCCAGAAACATAATCTACACAAGGGTGTGAGACAGGTACGTAAGCTTCAATTTGAGATCTGAATGGTGCCAGACCCCCACAAGGGGTGCTGTAGTATAAAGAAGAAGAATTCATTAGTGCAAAAGCATCTGGTCAAGTATCCACACTTGCTCTTTTTTTTTTTTACTTGTCCACTTGTCTAGTTACAAGAAATGGTGTTTCTGTATAAGCTGTGAATGCTTTGCATACCTTAATTATTTGACAAAAAAAATCAACGTTAAACATCAATGTTAAATCGTTTTCTAATTTTAATACAGCTGATGTTGATATTTGTTGTTTATAGGTTGTGTTACCAAAATCCAACATTGTCAACGCCAAATTGGCATCAAATACCAACATCAACTCGATTGTCATTCTCAATCATAATGCAACGTCTGTCCGACATCATGTCTAACATCGACCTGACGTTATATTGACTTCCTTTGCATGCTGTGGGCTGTAGGACATCATAGCCAGATATGACAGCGCCAATGCAAAACGTATCGCCACGGCTGAGCAGCTGAGTATCCAGAAAGGCATTGTGCAAGCTGCTGCAAAGTCGCAGGCGCTTAAAGGGTTAGTTCACCCAACAGTCAACGGTTTTAAAACATCAGATTTATATCTCATCAGAAAATGCAAAGTATGTTGAAGGCATTGGTAAAAGCTATTTGTAATTTGTTTTTGGGTGCGAAATATTGCCTTTCACACTTCTTTGTAATGTATGCGCTCTTAAGGGACCAAGACCATGTACCGAGAAAGGCCCAGAATTTGAATAGAATTTGAAATGGCAGAATCCTTCTTTTTCCCATAAGCCTTCAAACAACTTTTTTTTTTTCAATTTAAAAAACTTCTCTGCATTCCACTTGCAACTTCTTCCTCAATTCATATGCAATTCATTTCTGGATGGTGCACAACCCTGTCAGCTGTTTGTTGAGAGGGCGCAAGTTGAAAGGGATAGTTCAGCCAAAAAAACTAAACAAAAAAAAAACACTGTCATCCTTTATTCACCCTCATGTCGTTCCAAATATGTATAACTTTCGTTCTTCTTCAGAAACCAAAAGTTCTGAGAAATGTTGGAAACCAAACAACACTGAAGCATTGATTAAAAACACCCACTGAGGTATTTCTCTAAATATCTTACTTGCATTTTGAAATAACATGAAGTTGAGTAAATGATGACCGAATTTTTAATTTTTGGCTGAACTAAACCTTACAAGACATTTGAAGTTAACTCTATAGGCCTGAGATTACCACCAGAGTAACACTTCTGTGTATCATTGTGAGGTATCTTTCTAACAAAAGACAGTTCTAAGAAAGCACAAGTTAAAAACCTAAAGATGTCACTGTGATATCTTCTCTGAAATTCGGAGCAGGTACTGATGTTTAACTCCAAACCATTGTGTTTACTTTACGGAGCTCCTCGCAGTTTCTGTCTCATTGACGCACACATCAATACAGCCTTTCCCATAAAATTCCAAACCACATCAATATTAAACGAGATCTAGTGAGTCGGGTAAATTATGTAGATTATGTTTTGAAAGACTGGAACACTTTTCTCACATCATATCAGGTTGAGCCGCTCCACCTGGGTGCAGTTTGATGTGAACGTGGAAAGAAGCGCTTCCATTAGCCGCGTTCACATTATTGATACGCACCTTTTGAGGAGAGAACAGAGCCTTTTCAGAGACGAAAGAATTGCTGTATGTACTGAGGAAAGCCTTTTGTTCCCGAGCTACGCAGCGTCGCTCCCCACAGTCAGAAACCCAGATGAAGAAATTGAACAGAGAGTCTTATTTTACTAACCAAACACCTATAGTTTGCATCAACTTGATAAAAATAGTTTTAAATAGAGCAACTTTTGCAAGCAAACTGTGTCTGGGGTTTATCTCACAGGCTCATGGTGGCAAGATATTTTCATCAACAAAGCTCAGTTTTCTCAAACATATTTGTCTTTTTATGATATGTGTGAGTCGTGCACCCCCGTTTATTTGCGCTATTGAGAGAGAACTCATACTGTAAAGATCTCACTATGACATTTAGTTGCTCATCTCATCTATTTATTTCAAGAATAAATGCTTCAGTCAAATTTTTTGCCGTTTATTTAGCAATGATCAATGTGTTTTAATGAGGTACAATGGAGCTAAAAGACCTTCTTAGAAGTAGTTCACTCAAAACCAACATTTTCTGAAAATGTGCTCACCCTCAGGCCATCCAAGATGAGTTTGGAGCAAATTAGCAAGACATAATTTCCTCTCCAATGGAGTCTCTGCAGTGAATAGGTGCCGAATGAGAGTCTAAACAGCTGATAAAAACATCACAACGATCCACAAGTACTGAATCCAGTCCATTAGTTAACATCTTGCGAGGTGTAAAGCTGCATGTTTGTAACAAACAAACTCATTATTAAGATGTTTTTAACTTAAACCATAGCTTCTGGCTTAAATACAATATTGCTTTCTCCAGGGAACACTTTTAATGAACAAAGTGTATTCTTTGTACTCCAGCATCCATTATTTTCACGACATATTGTCTTTTAGAGGTTCATAAAACTGCAACATTTTAGATCAAATTACGTGACAATCAGTCTTTTGTCATAGCACTCCATGATCTCGTGGATCTGATACATTTTGCTGTGCTGCTGCTGTATGAAGCGTTTCGGGACAAAATAAAATCAAAAGTGCCTTTTACCTCAGGGGGCCTTTAGCCCCTTGTACCCTACCTTCGATCAAAACACTTAACCCTAGGTTACTCCATAGGGACAAAGTCTGTGCTTTATGTCACTTAGCAAGTGAAAATAAAAACTCAATTCTATACATCACTATGGGAGTGCTGTCTCCTGCTATACACACTGCAAAACACCTCTCCACCAAAGGTGATATACGCACACCCACTGTTAAAGAGGTAAAGATATTAAGAGTGTCACTCAACTTTCTTTTTTTTTTTTGCCCAATGACATCACCTAAGAGGGTTAGTACAGAATGGTCAGTTTAGTCCTGAATTAAATGTAGCAATTAGTTCTCTCTGCATTCACTGACCTTTATAATAGGTAGGTTATTTTAGAGCTGTGCAGAGAAACTATCTAATTCATGCAATTTGCTATATTTGGAGTAATTGCTAGTTAAGGTACACTCTCATCAAGCGCCACAGGTGGTTGTTTATTTCTCTCCAGCCACCTGCGGATTTCTCAGAAAAGGTTTTTTAATAAGTTAAGATAAAAGACAACAACTTTAGGTCCCTATTGGAAGATTGTTGGCTGTATTTGGCACGGCAGAAGTATTTGAGGCTAGTATTGCACACACTGTGGCTGAAGGTAGGCTCAAATCTACATGATGTTGCGTGACTCTAATAGGCTTTCAATCATCGGACTATTGTGGTCTGATCCCTACTGATGTGCTTCCAGCTCTGCCTGTTTCATTTACGACTATGAATAAATGAGCAAAAAGCGAAAATTATGACATGTAATCTTCTGGCATTTTGGCAGTGCCATTTATATTTGCATTTGCACTTCTGTGTTTTGAAAATGGGATTTCTTTCAGGGAGAAAATAGCATTTCTTTCTGATGCAAAATTGTCTGGAAGTCACACTGAGAAATCCAATGATTGAGAATCAAGAGTAGAGAATCATATCTTCATCATATTTTCTGTCTTCAGTCATTTTGCGTTAACCGCTGTATTCTGTCGAACATCCCCCCGGCTGAATTCGCATCACGCACGTGGGGTACGATCGAGCGCGCGGGCACGTACAGTTCAGCGCGGGAGGAGAATATCACAGCGCGCACCGCAATACTTCTGAGAAAATGATTTGTTTAGTTTCAAATGAGACAAGCGCAATTTGCATGATACTATTTCAAGCTCCATTGAAACTGAACCTTTGGTGCACTTTCGGTGTCTGATAGGAAAATAGTGTATCGGGTCTTGTCATTTTTCATCAAGCCTTGAGATTTTTTGATCTTTTATGAGAACGCACTGTCAGGAACAGTTTACATGACAAGAAGGTTTGAAAACACATCAATCATTCCAATGATAAACATGGCTCATGTCATCTCCTCTTCCTGTCTGCTCTCTCCATTTATCCCACTTGTGAACGTGTCCTTATTATGTCACGTTCAATTAGTGAAACGCCTTTGGAAAATGGAGACCTCTTGATTGGTGACAGAGAAGAAGAGCTTTGGCAAACGGCGGGAATGTTGGTGTGTGGATTGTGACGCTGACACACAGGGCTCCGTGTCTTTGAATATGTTTTTACAAAGCCGGTGCTCATAAAATGTGTAAAATAGCCCTCTAAAATGTTATTAACTCAAGCCAGCCCAATGTAAACACTCTCGAATGATGGTGGGAGAAAATATATTTTTATTCCAAATCAGCCAGGAGTGTGAAAAGATAGAGGAGCACTCTGAAAATACGCATCAGTGACAATGTTATGAAATTGGGTCTGACACCTCTAAAATTACCCGAACCTTTTCAGTCTGACAGCTGTAGCAGACTGGCGCTTTAAAATGAACAGCTCCTGTTTTTAAAACCCAACAGCAGCTCTATCAGCACGGCCATGGATAGTTTCGCAGAGGGCCGGTTCTAATCGTAAAGGTTCAGTGCTTTTGGCAGGAGAAAGCAGGTTCAAGATAAGGCGAGGATTTATGCACAGACAAGATTAGAAATCCGCGCGGCTCTGTCACAGCGCACTTCCTTCATGCAATGCAGTGATACTGAAACTAATCTTGCGGCAAACATATTGGAGATCCTGTAACACAAACCTAGATGGGAAGGAATGGGCTAATCTATCTGCATTCGCGCCATCGTACTCCACAAAGGACGACGTTTGCCGCGGCTGCAGACTGAGAAGCTGAGCAGATGTGGCCTGTGAATGAACCTTTTTTTTAAAAAGAGAGATGATGCTCAGTCCGGTTCTATAGAGATACGAGTGCAGATCAGTATCTCCCGCGCAGTCAATAGCAGCTCTCATGCCATTCAGAAAGGACAGGTGACATAGAGGAAAATGGCTTTGCTTCAGCTTTAGACTTCTCCTGAAATAAATTAGAAAAAATGAAATAAAAATACAATCATTGAAGTTGTTTCTCAGTGATTGATCATTCTTGTTTAAAGGTGCCATAGAATGATTTGAGAGAATATTTTAAATTGTTCTCTGATATGTACATAGAAGGTATGTAGCTT
>JAUMHG010000050.1:13339819-13372365 GCA_032359395.1 Enteromius anoplus
GTTATGTACATGTACTGAACTGTTATTATTCAACCATGCCAAGGTAAATTCAGTTTTTCATTCTATGGCACCTTTAAGAACGCCGTTCATTTGGTCTTTGTTGTTGGAAATGTTTGACTTCTTATTGAAATATTCATACCAGCAAGCAATCAATGCCATCTTGGAGATGGGATAGGTCACCCAAAATAAGAACTCATCATTTAAGCACCCTCAAGTTGTTCAAACCTGCAGTGGCGCGTTAAAGGAACAGTTCACTAATAATGAAAATTAAAGCTGCGTTCACGTCATCCTAATTTCGAGATGACAACACATGACATTCTACGCTACTAGTTTAACTACATTTCTCAGTAGGGTGCTGGTAGCATTGCTGTTTTCCGAATCAAATAGCTTTTCAGTAGCAAAGCTCTTTTATTGATCAAGTAGTGCGGTAGCGTCCACACAAGCTAAAGTTACATTTTCCCAAGCATTTCTGACGCTTAAGCACAACTCGGAAATACAAATGCTACCGATCACTGATCCTAGATCAGTACATGACGCCACCACCATACACGGGCCAATGGAGCCGCAATAATGACAGTGACTTCTTACTGCGGTTGGCAATGAGCTTTTTGGTGTTAGCGCCACCTTCTGCACCAGACGCGTGACATGCTTGGGTGAACACGCAAGAAATGAATTACTTTTTGGAAAGATGGCAGAGGACGGAGAGGAGTTGATCCCGAGGGGGGAGTCGCCGTGGCTGTACCTCGAGAAGTTCATGACGCTGACTGAGACAACGGTCTGTTTTTTAGTATGTTAGTACTGTTTGGAGTTTATAATTCTACTAATGTGGTTTGGCCTGTGGTTTAAGCTGCACTGAGTTACACATATGCATGCATTCAGATAACAATACATACACACTCTCGACACCTTATTTGTAATTATGTTTGTTTTTGTTGACAAATTGGTTTGGAACAATTGTTAAATAAACAATTGCACAATAATGCCTGCCTATCTGTTTGAATGACATTTATTATCACTAAGGTAGCATTGATTTAAAGTTGAATAAGAAAAAATTGCTTAGATGTAGTTAAACTACTTTTACCATGTTACTGTAGCTTAGCTTGCTACATTTCTCAGGGTAGTAGCTTTAGTGTAGTTAAGCTTAATTCAATGTAGAGTAACTGATAACTTAGCTCACTACATTTTCTAAGTAGATTGCCCTACACTGCATTCTACTCTATCTAAATGATGTGTTTCTATGGCAACAGTTTCAACGCCAAAGCCGTGCTCCTAAATTCTAATTCCAACCTGTGAACTTGGAGTGTTCTGAGAGTTATGACTTGGTCCAGTGACAGAAATACAGCGTGACCGCCGTCAGGGTTGTTTTGGCGCTACTTAGGCACTTACTTTGACATCGACAACAAGATATAAGTAAAATGTCACATGTTGTCATCCCAGAATTACGGTAATAACGATATGGTGTGAACACAGCATTGCTTACCTCCAAGACATACTAGGTGTATACGACTTTCTTCTTTCAGACGAACACAGAGTTTTTAAAAAAAGTATCCTGGTAATGCCGGTGGATAGTGGTCATTATTTTGAAGCTCCATAAATTGCATATCTGTTGTAAAACTACATTACACCTCCGAGGGTAAATACTTGTCTTCTGAAGCAGATTAATATGTTTTTGTAACAAAAATATTTTTATTTTTAAAATTACAAACTCCAATTACTGATTTCTGGCAATGGCCATATGCAATTTTTTATTTTAATTTTTTTTCATTTTTGGATGAACTAAACTGTAACTTTAAGCCTTTGTTGGGCCCCCACCATACCCCTTCCCCAAACCCATGCAACCATATAGCCTATAAATGCATTAAAAATAAACATTTGCTGGCAGCCACTGACCTACATAGTGTATCTCAGGCCAAGAACCACCTGACACACAGCTTACTATTTCACCAAAAGAGTAAAAATGAGTTATTTCGATAGTCTTCTAAATGAAAGAGCAAATCGTTGAATGGTAAAGTCAATGTCACTCCAGCAGCTGTAAAAAGCTCTTGTTCCCATAGAAACCTGAAGCTTGAACTACACATGCACATTGACTGGTCAAGCCTGAAAAATAAGCTTTGTTAACACTATTTTAGTATACAAACAATATTCATGGGTAGGTTCATTTCAGATTAGTTGCTGATTTGAAATATGTAATCTAATTGTAGTTTAGCAAACAGTTTTCAAGATTTGAGGATTGTTGATATTCATTTAGATAGGACTTGGTCTTGTTTGAGCTGCCCAGAGGCGTTGCAAATATGACGGCTAAGTGAACAGGCTTTCCTTTGTTCATGTTCACTTAAGCCATAACCGACTGCATTTACGTGAGAAATTCCACACAATTGACTTGTTGACAGCTGTGTGTATTTGGCAACAAGGGCCCAGAGCTGGGGTCGCGCGGGTGTGCGGCCAAGAGAGTGCTTCTTGTGTGTCATTCAGCCTATTATCCCATCTTCACTAACTGCAAGTTAATCGATCACAAATTGGGAATGGATGTTTGTTCTACGACAAGCTTAGTAACCATTGATTAGGCTGTCCTCGTGTGACAGAACACTTCTACTACTTGATCTGATCAACCAGTTGTAAAGAAATTTTAAAATGCTCAACAAAACGTTTTTTTTGTTTTGTTGGTTTTTTTAAATAAGTCAGGACACTAAAAACACAGCTGAACATTGAACTGAAAAACAGGACATCTCGTCCCCCTAGTTTTAATGCATACCTGCAAACCAATCAGAACCAAGTATTCAGGATTGAGACAAACCATGTGTGTATGACACAATTACATTTTGGGGGGTAAACTATGCCTTTAAGACCTTTCCTGAACTGTTTCAAGAACACATTGATTACCACTCTGAAAATGAAATATATCAACAGTTTTTTATTTAAAAACATGACTATATCACAATCTAAACCTTTTCTTCGATTTTTGTTGGTCTGGATAAAGCTGTCCCTTTAATAACTCTGCTCCGCTCATTACTAGTCTGAATTATACCACTTTGCTCTAAAATATTTAACAACATGGGTTTAAGGGCTCATTATCAAATTGGTCAATTCAGCATCCGATAAAGAGGTCCATCTGTTTTACTGAAGGCCCCATGTGGGCCGCTCTGAGATTCACAGCAGCACAAAAATGATGTTATTGAAATCTAAATATTATTGGCTAAAGAGACACTTTCATTAGCCGATGCCACGTCACCTCTGTATCCAATAAAATTTCCGTTCGGATAAATACTGAGGGACGTTCACTGCTGAAAGGTGCGTCTAATCTTCTAAATGACACTGTAAAAATGGAAGCTGATTCTCTGCTGTTCAGCCCTCCATCTGGAAACCCATCTGTACCTCCTGTTTTATGGATCTGATTCCCAATGCATCCAATACTCACATGAAGGTTAATGACTGGACAAACTGTAGCATGCTAAGGTCATGCATTAACCACAAACAGGGTCAGGAAAGGTAACCAGAGCTGTTAGCATATGGGTAAATATTGAATACGAAATAGGATAAGCTTAGGGACAGATCTATTGACAATGCTTAATGCGACCGTACACGCTAAAGACTACCCACTGGGATTATTTATTTATTTGTCATATCTATTCCAGGGCAAAGCTATTCTGTGACATGAAGCAATTAACAATGTAATAAGATAACGTCTTTGTGAGGAAATGCTTGATTTAAAGCATTTTAGAATGGCTTTGCTGTGGTCATAGTTAAAGATCCCTCATCATGTAGTTCATTCTACAAAGAAACTGTCAAAAAGATAAAGTGTCAATGAGGCTCTACTTCACATGAAATAAGAGGCACGGTGATAAGAAAAGATTGATTACCCCTTGCTTTAGGAACTTTTGATATTGCGTGGAGTCCTGGGGTGGAAAAGAACCATTAACTGCACCTGCTGTTGCATTACCTACATCTGTTCCTTACTAAGGCGAAGCGAGACACATGCTTCCACATGATGTACCAGCTTGACGCATTAGCTCATCGACGTTCTGGTTTGTTTGACGCTTTCATGACAGATCAACGATCGACCCATAATTGCACAATTATTGGACAAGTCAGCTGTTTAGATTTTGCTGAGAAATCTTCCATCAACATGAGATTCAAATACATTCAGCCACATTTTTTTATTTACCAGACTGAATGAATGTGTGTGAAAACCAACAGTTTTATTTTTATGTTGATTAAGAACAACAAGAGTCATTCAATTGAGAACTTTTTTGTGTGTGGAAAAAGTTGAACTTAAAATCTATTTAATCTCAGTTGAGCAGAAGTCTGTGGAAGAAAGAATCAATTAAAAACTTCCCACTCTTCTAAGTATTCACCAACTGTTACTGACTGTTACTTATGCTGTTGAACTCCCCGTAAGTTAAGTTAAAGTACTATAATCATACTGTAGCACTGTTTGTAGCACAAGCTCAGTTTGCACTAAAAACAATTACATTAAAAGTAAAATGCAAATTAAGCTGCAAAATGTAACTTCAGATCATTTATGTTACATTTATGATTGAATGGTTTATTTTAATTACTTTATATTAAATATAAAATTTTATTATATAAATTACTATAGAAATAATAAGACTATACTACAATATTTAAAAGAAAAAAGTAATTATCTTTATTGCCCCTCCACTTTCAATAGAGGCTTATGCTCAGATGACCGTTCAACAATGTTGTGTTTTACTTCTATATTTCATGTCATATGCAGTAAGCAGAACCGGCCTATAGGCTTAGATGACATAATTCTAATCTTAAAGGCAAGGTGCGGATCCTGGTGTTTCCAACAGGGCGGAAAGACCTCTCAAAGTATGCTGAACCTGAGATAGGTAGGTTATGTATTCACAGTGTTGTGCACGAAAGTAAGATATTAAGATATGAGATATTAAGTGATATTTAGTTTCAGCATTGATAGAAGGAATGTTTCAGTGCCGAAATGTTTTCGGAGAATGATCGCACTGGAGGTTTTTTTTAAAAATGCACAAATTCCCAAACCTCTGTCGTCTGATTTATCTGTCTAACTAGATAGCTTTCCGCTTGCATTATCAAAAGCTTTATGATAATTCAATTTTTGTCAAATTAATTTAGGCTACTTGGCAGATTGATGTCGAGAGTGCCATTAAATAGAGAGCGACCGCTTGTAAGCTGAGGTCAATCATTACATCGAAAAGCCTGACAGGCTGATTATGACCTAGATGTAAAAAATGCAGGGGTTTCGTTGTACCCGGAAGGATTTTATTTAGCAATAAAGACCAACTGAGTGTAGAATCAAGCCACTTAATGCATGGCTAATAAATAAATTAGTATGACTGTGGCATGATATATAGTGACTGAACAATCAGAGAGCCGCATAATCGTGGGGTATTAATAAGCCAGTTTTTGACTTGATTTACTCGCTGTTCATTAATATCAAAGCTTGTTTACCCATGAGCATGTTCATCAGCAAGGGTACAAGGGTAGCTTTTGCATAGGGGATCAGTGGATCTGTTTCCAACTGTGTTTAGAACGAATGCACATGTTCAGATGGCACAGGGAAGATCATTCATCAGGGGTTTTGAACAACAGTACACATGGACAGCAAGAAGGCATTTATCTCCCTGGAACAACACAAACACAGAGCTGCAGCCCTGGAGACTTCAGCTGCATGCTCAAATCACCATCCCTCATCATATTCCACTGTGTCTAATTAGCCAATTCAGTCCAGACCACATTTATAGACCCTGTGGAACATACAGACACACACACAAAGAGTCTGTCCTGGAATTCACATGTAAATTAGATTGTAGTTCAGAGAGCCTTGTTCCTACGGTGTGGGCGTCTGCTTGTAGACACTTTGAAGACGATCTTGTGGAAAGGACCTGGGCACATATTAGATTAAAAACATCAGACTCTGGATTTGCGTGTTAATAAATGCAATAATGATTTTCCTTACTCGTACGATTCGAGACACAGTCAGCCATCCACCCCAGCTAGTGATGCAGATTGGGCCAGTATGTTCTCTAGAGGAAAATCACACTGATGTCTTCTGACAAGCTTCATTCCACAGGAGAGAGGGGTCTGTCACCAGGACACCATCGCCCAAACGCTTGCCCGAGGCCGTCTTCCCCACTGACTCACATTCTACAAATAAGAAACTAAAAATAACAGCTTAGAAAAGGTAGAAAAACAGCATGAAATATCCATGAAATAGTCCAAACTTTCTAAAGAGCTCTTTCTATTGAAATCATAATTTTTTTTTCCTATTGAAGGCATCCCTGACTTCATTTTAAACCAATTAGTTTCAAGTAAGAGGCTGGTTTAAATACATCCAGAATTAGAAACGCTTCGCTGATACTATAACAAAAAAGCATCAGAAGTGCAATCTACAGGCTTGAATATATCTATTCTGACAGATCTATATTTGTTTAATGTTAGTACACAAATAAAATGCACATCTGTTTTGGTCTCCTTAAAAGGTGAAGGCAATTATAAGCCCCTGCGAGCTCACGCTCATCTCCCTACATTGAAATGTATGTCACAATACGAACTACTTCCTGTTCAACCTGACTTTAATGTGACATTATACAATGTAAGAAAATAGTCCTTCAGTTTACAAGACCAACTTGCAGCTGATAAAGCAAGGAGTTCACAGGTGACTTGCAGTGCTGGTGGTTGAAAGGAAACTGTAGGTGTGATTCATAGCCGGTGGCACCATGCCATCAAGACAAGCAGAGATCTGATCAGCCTCTGCTGGGGCACCTCATGATCATTTCTGATGATGAAAGTCTAAACACCCCAGGTTGCATCCTCTAATGATGTTCCAGAAAGAGTTTGTTCATCTGCAGAGGTGAATGTACGCAAAATCATGTTTATGCATTATGCATTTTATACTCTGGGGTCAAACATTAAACTTGGCTTTTCTAATTATTCTTTTTACATTTTTGTGGCTGTTGTTAATATTAAACCGAATCTGATAATTACATAATAGGCCTAACTGTTTGTGGCTCAAATGCAACCTCATATAGCAACACGAAGACTGCTTTTATTTCATCCTAAAATATAGATTCATCCTCATCTTTGGAAATCGCTGATTAGTGAAGGCTATTCATTAATAAAACACGGTACAAGTTTACTGAGAACATCTCAATGGAAATGTAAATCCTAATCTTCTAATTCTTATGAACAAGGCGGCGAATTAAACATTTAAATGTACTTCCTATTTTTGAAGCGTTCAATGAAGTTTACTTAAAAATAAATTAAAAGCAAGCATAAAACATTTTTAAATGATGTATGCTCAGATGATAGTAAAATCCAATCATAGGAGCCTGGTTTATTTTAGATAGGAAGGGTCTGCCATTTTGAGATCACATGACCCTGATGAATATATGACTAGCGGGTCACAACATAGAAATAATCGTAATAAGAATAATGACTGTTTTCCAAAATGCTACTGATTGTAACAACATTAATTGAGTCAATGTTGCTGCAGTGTTTACAAAATAATTCAGCATACTGATGTCTTCCTTATAAATGTCTCTGGGTATTAGGAGCAAAGATAGGAGCATAGAAAATATTGCTTACTTCACCTTTAACCATATTTGGCCCACAAGGTTTCTCATAAACACTTCAGACAGTGCAGAGAATAATCCCCATTAGTGCTCAGCTCTCTTCTTTGAGAAACATCCTCAGGCAGGTGTATAAAATCTATTCCTGTGGTGCCGTTACAAACACCTCTATTCCATTTCTTACAGAAGTACCTGTTTAAAAGCTCTCTATCTCTTTCAGAAACCGTTAGCGATTTGCTGATGACGAATGATGCTGAATTTGAGGCCATTAGTTAATTAGCAGATCATAACATCCCTGAGGACAAAAGAAGCCCCAGAGTGGCTTCCTCTATCAGAACCGTGTGTCATTAGATGAGAGAGAGACACTAATTAGAGGTCTGAAAGAGTCTAGATATTATATAAAGCCTCCCTGGGCCCGATGCTATACACACACACGCACGTTTAAATGTAATATACAGGCCTGTTTTTTCCCCGCATAGAGAATGCCTAAATCTAATTTTGGGGTTTCAAAATCAATAACCTTTTGCTAAAAGCCCAGCTTGTTTGTGCGAGAGGTGCATCTGGGAAAAGGAAGCCGTATGAAACAAAATTCTGAGGTGAGACTGAGATGTTGTCACTCTTGTGCTGTAAGAACAGTCGATTTCAAATAGGCAACGTTATATGCGACGGCAAAAATGAATCAAAACTTTCATTAGAGTCTCGCATCCATAAGGCTACACCTCATGAACAAAATAGATTAGATGTGTTTTTAATAATTTAGCTTAAAATCAATATGAAATGGAATTAGCGGGTCATTTTGCTTTCATAATGTAAATGTGTAATGATATATTTCAGTTTTTTCTGTTGTATCAGACAGGACTTGATTTTATTTCAGTGGAAATTGAATCGAAAAGTGGTGTTGTAAGAGGGAAATTCTTCTTATTATTGTTCTTTTTCCGCCACAAGTCTATGGTAGCCCATAAAACCGCTTGCAGGAAAGTTGTTGAGTTTGGAGTCTATATATCAAACTCTATAATGCCACCACTTGTCCAAACTTTCAAAACGTTTATGCTAACTTTTAAACCGTAAGCCACTAAAGGACATTTTTCCTCTGATTCCTTGGCTTATGTAGAGTTGAATGGACATGGTTGAATTAAACCCTACTTGTTCGAACACATCCTAGGCCGTTGCACCGATTGTCACAAAAAATTGATCCAGATCATCTTCAGACCATGCTGGCAAAATGTTATGGAATTCAAGTCGATTTGTCCAATCATTCTCGAATAACATGTGAAAGAATTCTACGAAAAATGTGTAAAAGTCAATGTGAGGCTAAATCTAGGTAATGGTTTGGCATATTCTCACCAAACTTGGGGTGCGTCCGAAATCGCATACTTCTTAAGTAGGTACTACATTTAAAACCGAACGTACTACCCGACCGTTAAAACAGTACGTTCTATATAGTATGAATGTGGGTAGTATGAATGGAACTCGGACGTACTACATCCGCCATATTGATGTTGTCACGTGTCACGCGTCGTCACAACGGTGCGACAATTTAAACTTTCAATAAGTCATCCGTTTATTTAGATTGTGTTACACAAGTGTAATTTAGTCACAATAAACAACGTTTTCTTTCTGAGGTGCTTACACTTAAAATGAGCCGCGTCTCCACTTTCCGCAACTTATTTTTATATGACACCTCCTCTCCCGGAGCCTCATGGGATAGGAAAGTTTTCATGGTATGCTTACTAAAGAATTTGGCCGGAAGCAGTAGGTCATTCGGGTATTTCTCGCATACTGAATTTCAGATACTTTGAATTCGGACATACTTCTTGCCTCGCATACTGTTTTTCATGTACTATGTAGTAGGGAAGTAAGCGATTTCGGACGCAGCGTTGGTGTTCGTTATAAAAAGCATGACCTGAAGCTACCTGCAATGTTTCGGTTTAGTGCCCCCTAGTGGTCAGGAGATACTCAAAATGGCTATTTTTGCTTATAACATCTCAAAGGTTTGTCCAAAAATCACAAAACTCTCTTTAGATTCGATGCATCATGCCGAGTCCAACCATGTAAAATTTTTCGCTTTTCACGATATCGTTGCAAAGCAGCTTTACACCAAAGTTATGTTGCACAGTATATGTAGTAGTAGCTTGTACATGTACATATGGCATAGATGTGAGGTAAAGATCAATTAATGACGTAATCGAACAGACAAGGAACATTATAAATTAGTAGCAGAGTTCTGTAGTGCTGTGTGTTGTTTCAGCATGGTCTGTAGTAGACTAGTACAGTATGTTACAAGTTATAATACAATTTCAGTCTTTGTGTTTTAACTCAGTGTGTTGTTTTTTTTCTAATTAAGAAATATTAAAATGTTTTTTCTGGCTTTTTTATATTTAATAAAAAAATCAAATATATTTCATAGTAGTGGCTAATAAATCACAAATGGCTTAGTTATGTGTTGGATTATGAATACAAAAGTGGTCTTTATTTGTACTGACCTAGTGGTTATTAGTTCTGTGACACAAAGCAAAAGCAATATAACACCACATCTAGTGTAGACAGACTAGATGTTTTAAAGGCCTGTTCACACCAAGCATGATAACTATAAAGATAACAATAACTATTATTTACGTCCACACCAGCGAACTATATTGTTTGTTTATTTTAAGCTCAAGCATGTCAGCTGCTTTAAATTTAAAAAAGCTTGTGAAAAGAGATTCTGATTGGCTGTCAATGTTTATATCGTTCATCAGCTGGAAAAAAAATGTTCTGAAAATGATTCCTTAATTGTTTCTTTATCGTTAAAGATGTGATGTGGACGCTGCTATTCTTTAACATTGAGAACGACTTTTAGAACTACAGTCTATCTGCATCGGTATCGTGCTTGGTGTGAACGGGGCTTTAAACATCCAGTCAGGGGCCTTCCCATACCTTGAGTTCTCTCCAGTGCTGGATAGCAGATTCGATATTTACAGGAGTCCTACTTCTTGCCTTATTGTAAATCCATCTTTATTTCTTTCAGTCGTCTTGGCTAATGTCTGTCCTGTGCACTGAGCACTCTCTCCTCACAGCATGAGTAGACACCTTTATTGTGGAATTAAACAGCTTTTTTATCTTGGCCACTGACTTGATTCACCAACACTGTATTTGTTGACAATTCTATTAATTTCTTTAGGTGTAAAACCTAGTGGCCAAAAATACCCAGCACAAATCGATCAAGACATCATCGGCGACCTCCGGCGTGACACCCGCCCCAACAGATCTGATTCCTTTTATCAGTGTCTCATTATGAAATGGAGAGGCGTTTAATTATTTATTTATTTTTTTTGGTTCCTGATGCACATCTCTGACAGGAAAGCACTAACCGCAGGCGTCCGGTCAGCGTGCTGTTGCTCCGCTTTGAATCAATCAATATGCCCAGGCTGAGTTTGGCCTGCAGGTAGCACATACAGATTGATAATTTTCAGATGAATAGATATGCAGCACTGATGCGAAGAGACGGTCGCTAACGCAGACTCAACGCATGCGAGACTCTGTGCCACGTGGTAATGAGCCTGCGAGTCTCTGATGCCTGCCTGTTCTTTGCCCCGTCTGCCCGCTAACGAGACCCTGAATGCATCATCGCCTGACTGTCCGCCTCTGTCCCGCGGTGTTATAATGAAGCTTGAGAGGCCTCACACCTCACAGACGCCGCTGCTCCATGCCGCCCGATGTCTTTTAATGGCTTGTTTGTTTGCCTTTGTTTTATTCCTCCTTTTCAAAAGGCGACGGCACGCAGTCCCGAACGAAATCGCCTGGGGCTCTCCTTGATGTTTATGTTGCATGGGAAGTGAATGGGATTGGAGCAGACAGAGCCGTTTATTGCCGAAGGCGAGTGCATCCGTACTCGATATCTGAATGGGGTTATTAACATCCCCTGTTTGCACCTCTTGGATGGGATTTTTCAGCAATCATTTTCACTCGAGAGAGAAAGATTTGTCCTCGTAGGTTCAGAGGGTTTTATATAGATTGGTAGAAAAGTCTCTGTGCTGCTCCAGAGAGAGGTTTGAGTAATTCTAGCTTAAGTACAAGAGGTCAGCAGATTTGCAAGCCACAAGAAACGGACGGAACACCTTCTGAATTATTCAAACTTTTACACATAGTCCTTGCAACAAAAAATGTGAAAACCAAATAAAATCCATCTTTCAGTGGCCCAGTAAACATGTCTGTTTGGAAGTGGTTTTAAATACAGCAGTCTTAAAAATAAAGGTTCTTTGTGGCTTGAAAAAACATGTTTCTATGTAAAAACAACTTTTTTCCTCAGAATTGCATTATATAAAGTCACAACTGTGCATTATAAAGTCAGAATTGTGAGATATGAATTGTGACTAAAAATTGTATGATTTGAAGTCGCAATTCTGACTTTTTTTCTCCGATTTGTAAGAAGTAAACTCACAAAACCCTTTTTTTTTACTCAGTGGCGGAAACAGGTTTTCATAATTTTTGGAGTGGAGTAGATGGTTGAGCATGCAGTGCACTTTTGCTTTGACAATCATGTAATTGTTGCACAACAGATTAAACACAACACAACTGGCCTTTTACACCAGTTTCACATATTCTCCGCTTGCAGTGTGTGTGCAGTACATAAGCGGTGTAGAACTGTGTACTGTTGCAATCACTTCTAGATTTATAGCTATATTAAGTTGCTCAAGCAAGTGGCAAAACATGAAACTATTTTCTCACGTTGTCACAAACATTCTAAATAAACACCAACCATTGACAGAAACGGACAGTTCTATGCTTTTTATTAGCATTTAAATCTTAAGGTTAATAAGTGGCCGTATAGACACACTGTTGTAAGCAATGTAAGTCAATTTAGCCCAGAGAGTATTATTAGTTAATATTAATTGATTATTATTTAATACAGAATCATTATTCACATGCATATCATACCATATTAAGATATTATATTCATAAACTAATTGTAAAGCATAAAATAGGGTTTTGACTGATGAGACATGCTGCAGTGAAATATAAGATTATGGAAATACAATCTTTGGTCGGTTTTTGTTTGAGGACATAAAAGAGCTGCCACAGTAAAGCTTGTCTTGTGTGTCAAGTCCTGTGAAGACATGTATTAAGCTGCTGCTCCTGTATGTGATAGCATGCAAAAAATTTCATTTAAGCTCGTTTATGATGCAGATTACTACTTATTTCAAAACTGGAGACTGAGCAATATATAACTGCTGAGACAACCCTTGGCCCTACTGTTTCTACTTCATTCCATTACAAGTTATGAGGTGATATGAATCTACAAGTTCAATTTGGAATTGTAACTCTTTCAAAACCCATCCATTTTTACAATTTCAACAGATTTTCTAAGTAATGGATCATTGCCATAGTTCCTTTTTTTTTATATAAAAGTACCCATGACTTTGCAAATGTTCAAGGTTAAAAGTCTTGCTAATATATGCATTGTTAAATTGTTCTTATTTATGCTCTGGTTTTATGGCAGAAATTTAAACATTCAAACAAGTCAGTTGTTAAAGTTGTTGTATAAGTTTTATTAATTTGTTACATTTTCTGAATGCTTTGGGAATAAAATGCAGCCTACATACAGTAAAATGACTTGACCATGAGAAATTGAATGAAATGAATTATAGAGCTAATGCAGCATTCCAAATACAGTAGAGCTATGTCTTTCGCATAATTCTAACATTTAATACCAGTTTAAAGCTGATCTAGAAGTTCATTCAAAGCTAAGTTCATAAACTTTAGTGAAGATACACTGCCTCCATTGTGTCAACTGACAATTGCTGTGACTTGCATATGATGCAGACAAAATATGATTTAATTAAAGCCATTTGAGCAATTTGAGATGGAAAGAGAAAGTGTGCGGTGATTCACTCATGCTGTTCGTGAAATAACATTACAAGTTATTTAATGAAGAAATATGAGTCGTACCTCACCTTCACCATTATAATTATTTTAGCCATGCTCGACAGAAATTGAGACAGTACCGCTGCATGTTGTGCCAAATCTCTCATGGAAGGCACCTCAATCTGCTTGTGAGCGGTTTATAAGACCACCGAACAAACATCCCAGAGCGATTATCGGCCAGTAGGCGATCAATTGGAGCACCCCTAATTATTTAAGGGTGCTTTCACACCTGTAGTTCGGTTTATTTGGTCTGGACCAAAGTCAATAAATTTTACATTGTAGCTGTTTTCAGCTGTTTTGGTTCCTTTTCACACCACATTGTTTGCTCTGGTCCGGACCAGCTAAAAGGAAACAAAAATGCACACCTCCTTGCAACTCCAAGTTTGTCTGCTACCTGCTGTGCAACAAACTGTCAACTAACAATTCCTTGTCTCATAACGCCCAGCGTAACTGACTACGGCAACGGGTTTAGTCCAAAAATGCGCAGTTCTTTTTGCAGTCGGGTCTGTTTGAGGTCAAATATAAATAATTGCGACATAGAGCATTGGCAATTTTATTGATAATGCCGGTGAACCAGCAGTTTCAGTGATACTTTTTGTATGTGTGTGCATGGATATGTATGTCATCCAAGGACATAATCTTAGGTAATGAATGCCGCACATTCCAGATGCGATAAAGAGAAGATAAAAACATGCAGGAGTCATATGATTCATGCATTTGTTTTTTAAAAGTCATGCAATCACTTCTAGGCCGAGACATCTGCAATCTCTAGTTTTCCAGCCCGGTGGACACTACATTTCCTCTCTGTTCGTAATAGACAAATCACTCAAAGCAGTCCAAATAGGGTGCGAAATCTCATTTAAAACCCTTCAGCCTGGAATTTCAAAGCCAGATCAGCCAACCCAAAAGTGCTGCAGTGTCCTGATGACATATGATTGTAATCACATGACAAATCAGAAACACAAGGAAAGACAAGAATATCTTACCCTCCGCCACCCACAACCCCTGGGGAAAAGTTGCAAAAATGAATCCATTTACCTGTTGTATTGTCTTTCTAGGATGTGCCCTAAAGTATTTCAGTCTTTTAGCAAAGGTTTGGATGTACATTCGGTGCTTAGCACTGCAACAATTACTTTGCTGTCATAAATAAATGCGCGAAGAGTGCTTAACGCACTACTTTGTGAGAAAATGTCATGTTTCGAAACCTAGTGAAATGTCTTATTGTCTGTTGCCTACACAGCTTCTAAGGCAAGATACAGGCTATACTAGATTGCTAGCAATTATGTTTTTAAAGCACAGATTGTTTCAAGTGATGTTTTAGGTATGACTTTATATATAAAATATATAAAAGCAGACTTTTACATTTTATTCTATAAAGAATGTTAACCACAGACCTTATTTCACAGTGCTTTTCTAAAAGGCTCCTAGACAACCAATCAGATCACTCATTCCGATGACGTATGCGTAGCGACGAAAGCTGCTCGATTCTCATTTGGTTACCACTTTTTTGGAAACAGAAATGCTCTAAAACGGCAGCTTGGCCAGACTAACTTTGCTCGCGAAATAAATGTAGTGTCAAAGGAAATATGGGCAGACCCAGGTTAGTTTATGTATGACTACATTATGGATAGATCAATTGAATTACTTTATTATTTAAATTTATCCAAATCACTATGTGAGCGGTATATATTTCCCTCAAGTATTAGCTTGTTGCTAAGCTAACAATGCAACGCATTGCATTATAAATTAGACTGTACTGTTTTTATAGTCACTTCTTGTTACTGAATGCAAAATTTTAAAAGGCAACTTCTTGAATGTTGTTTTATTGAGCTCAGAATTTGTCCAGCTGGCAACATGGCGTTGCGTGCCTTTAAGGTCTTAAAAGGCTGTCTAGATAGGAAGTTTAGGTTTCGGAACGGAACTTTTCTATTTGTATATGATTTTTGTTTTCAGGTTTAGAGAGGAGAGATGATTTGGCAGGCAGGAACAGTTCAGCCATCTACAGAGACGAACAGTCGTGTCAGTGAGGCTTGTCAAGCTGTCAAAGAAGAGCAATAGCTGCATCAAGCTATCTGAGTATTAATCTCAACACCAATCAAAATTGTAAAGATTTGGGGCTGGAGAGGTGCTCTAAGCCTCTTAGAAGAGCGCCAGTCATTTCGATTTCAGGTTAAGATGTTGAAATCTTTGGTTATGCCAATCATGTGTTCGAAAACTTGAGATCAGAAACATATGACATTGCAATAATGGCGCAGTAATCGAATTCTAGCACGCCAGAGTCACATTTTTTTCATCCGTCAGCCCTCGTCAGCATGCCGGCTTTATCTCTAGAGGAAGACATCACACAGTGCTGTGAGTAAACCCGCACACACTTAAATTTATCAGATGACATGGCTTTCCTTCCATCAAATAATCTTCCTCAAAGATAATAAAGAGATTAAACACTTCTACTTCTGGACTGGTTTCTCCGTAGAGCAGACCCGAAACTGTTACGAATGATGGAGCTCATTCATCGCTTAGTTATTTAGAAAGAGGTGGAAATGGATTCTGCACTTTGACTATGACTAATACAACATTGAGTTAAATGTATAAGAAGCCAGCGAGCCGTAAAGAAGCCGGAGAGGCTTAACACTTAGCTGAATAACACACACTCGTGCTCAAAGAGGTGGGAGGGTAAAATACTGTGATTAACGATTTGTTTCTGTACGATGTTGGTATGTTGATCATCCCTTGCCTGCTGGAGCAGAGAACTACTATAAACCCAGCAATGAAGATGTTCATGCAAGGCAGACAGAGTTTGTGTGCGATTTCCAGTGAGTTGTGCTAAAATTGCGTTAGGTTTTATTAAAAATGGATGAATGTGAATATGGCAACATTTTATTATATTGGTTGTTGTGTGTATCACACTTACGAAATTTAATGTGTCTGATGAATGGTACTAAAAAATCAACTCGCAACATAACTAATCACTACCATAAAATTAAAAGGTAAATACATTTGCTGTCTTTGAACTCTTTTATCGTGACTCTTATTTCACAGAACTTGTACTGAGAACTCTGTGTTGTGAGTGCCATGTGTTGTACGAGTTAAGTTACGGAGCAAGTTTATTACAGTAGGAAAACACATACACACAGGACTAGTAAGGCCTAGCACGTCCTGATTTTGCTAAGTTCGATGTGTCAACATATATTATTGACTCTGGGACAACATTTTAATGCAAAACTATAGTCTTGACCATATCTCTACACCTAAACCTAACCTTCGACGTGAGTAATGCTTAAAATCAGAGAAAATGATAGGTGACTGACACTGATGTACAAGCACCAAAACCTAAACTTCACAAAAACTTTTCTTCAGATCTGATTGGTTAATCACAATGTTGTTCCAGGGACACGTTGAACTCGGGAAAATCTGGTTAGCGTTAGGTCTATGTGATGGGTGTGTTAGTTTACAAGTCCTGCATTATTATACCAGTTTTGAGGCCACAACATGTTAATGTGCAGAGAACTGTGCAAATATTAGTCTTTATTAATTTATAATCTACCCTTGTAATCATAATTAGTGTGAAAAATAACATTTTTGGTGTTTTTCTGCTGCTAATGTTCATTTCACCTTTTTGAGGTTTTACATGCACGGTAGGCAGAGTTCTGTAAATTACGGTTTTAGATTGCAATGCAGCAACTTTTGATGATTACAGTAAACATTCATATTAGCTTTCCACATCATGTAAGATATAATCATGTCTGATCTATGAAAACATTAGCTTTTACTGGTGAACAACACTTTCAAATAATGCATTATATTTTCTGTTTTCATTTCTTTTGCAGGTAAGATGTAATTACATTTTGAATTCTATAAAGTAGTCTTTAGTTCTAATTATTAAACACATTACATAGGTCATCAGAAACATATGGGCATCTGCTTATTCACCCTTATTTACCATTTGGTTTCCATTCATGCCAGTAATTGCTTTTAGTTTGTAAAGCAACAACAGACAAGTGCTGCATGATGGGTCTTTTGTAAAAACTTTTAAACCTCTGTGTTTTTATCCTTGCGCTCTTCTGTTGCTTTAATAATGATGCGCTCTGTCAGCGAGGACATCTCAAGGTTGAAACACTCACTGTGATCAGCCGGTATTGGCTTGCATGTAGAAATAATCTCAATTAAACTCTGCATGAGATGGGACATGCAAGAACATACGCACTGTTTGCTCTGGGTTTTTGACACACAGAAAACATCCCAACCATTTACAGTCAACACAGTGATATTATTAACCCTTTAATTATGTTTTATAAATGTTAATGGGTTGGATTGATTTTTTATTTCCATAGGGAATGGATTGGACTGTACAAAGTGAGCATTCTATATCAGACCTGGAAGGGAGTTTGTAGTCCTGAAACAAAGCCAGCAAGATTTTCTTTTTGGTTAGCATGGCCCTGTTAGCCTGTGTTGTAATTCTGACAAAACGTTTTTTACATTTACATAATACTTAAATTAATTAGAACGGGTATTTTGCAAGTGCCTGGTTTGTTTTGGAGGGTATTGGATGTAAAATCAATATTTGTTCTTGTCACACCTCCAAGGTACACTTCCTGTACAACAACCCGCTGCTTTACTACCATAGCATGATGCATTGTTGGAGAAATTAAGCTTGTTGAAACACATAGCAATGTTGTTTCAACAATATAGAATTGTCATTAATGATGCCACGCTCAGGTGGAGACTAATTGACAAATGCTGTTAATTAACTATTATTTTAGTATATACACAATAAAAAAAATAAATAAATAAAAAATAAAATATATATATATATATATATATATTAGGGGTGTAACAATACGCATATTCGCATTGAACCGTTCGGTACGAGGCTTTTGGATTGGTACGCATTAGAAACCAAACTATTCAGACTAATACTTTTAAATTTGAAAAAACAAAAGAGAAAAAAGTGTGTAAAATATAATATAAAAACTTAGCCACCTTGTAAAATATGTATGAATTGCTGTGAGATCAGGTTGAATAATTATCATGTCGCTTAGGATAAAATAACAAGATGCCCATTTAAAGTAGTCTGTATGATGTCATGTGGCTCATGAGTCACATGGTATTAACAGCTCATATGATTGGCTTTAACAACTTAACTTTACATAAACAAAAACATTTCTGACTTCAGAGTACAACTTGAATGCACCATATACAGTAGCCCATTCAGCTTGATAATGTTGTGAATGAACACAAAGTCATTTTAATGATAAATAAGCGCATTAGTAAATCATGCACAATAAGACCAGGTGTTCATGTTTACTGTAGATGACCTTGGCAAGCAGAAGTGCATCACCATAAAGAGGAAAGTGACATGAGCAGATAAAGTTCACTGTGACAAATTTACTCTGGTCTTTTAAGGTTTCTTGACCCTGGTGACACTAGCAAATTGATACTGGATCGGTCTAGAGGTGTTTTGAATAACCAATGGTTGGTCAAAGGTTAAGCATCACTTTGCTGGATAAAGCATCTCACTGATGTTGATTTGATGCACTCCTGAAAGCTGTAAGACTATTTGCTTTAATTAGGTGTCTAACAGTTTGAGCTCGACCCTCAACTCTGTTAATTATTTCTGCATGCAAACAGTCTTAAATTCTATCTATTGATCAGACAATTGCCCATTGAATGGAAACCATTATGCTTGAGGTTAAATTTCACATAGGGAAGATGATGCCAAGGCACAATGCAATGAATACTCAATGGAGGGGGAAAAACAAGCAGATAAGTTGAATTGAAGCATTTGGATACATGTAATACATTGTGAGTGAGTGATCAATTTGAAAAAAGTCAGTTCGGTAACAGGACATTGACGGTGTGAAAGAAAGCATTTGGGTAATTTGCAAATAAAACCTCAAACTCAAATCTCCTCTGTAGACACACACCCACATACCTCTTCATAAAAGCCCTCAGGAGGCAGTCGGATGTGTCTGTTTGGGGGAGATAAAAACTCGTTCACCGGATCCCGTGAGCTGGAAAGTTGGCGCGACACAATCTGGCAGTCACTCTACTCTTATAACAAGCGCTGCCACTAACAGAGGACGAGAGAGAGAGAGACAGCAGAAGAGGTGCTGGAAGAGAGAATGAGAGATTCATTCATTAATAGAATATTCCACTTTAACAGTTTGCTAGTTATGAACAGTTATAAAGCCCAAAATCGATATAAGCTTTCTCCCCCCAACCTTTTAGGTTCAATTTTGCAGACTTAATGAGGGAAAGTATAGTTTAGGTGCCTTGACCTTTTTGCAGTTTATTTAAATGGTCCTGCGGTGTGACATTTTCTGAAGTAAATATTCCATGCGGTCTTGAGTTTATTGTGTGCTTGTGGAAATTCTGTCAAATCTGCTGCTATTGCCAGAAAAGCTAAATTATAAATGTGTGTGTTGTTTTTGTGTGAGTGTGTGTTTGTATTTATGGATGCATGATATATTGGTACTATATTGGTTATCTGTCAAAATTAGGGGTTTGGTATTGTTAATGCTTATTTTCATCATTTACCTTTGCCATCACGCTCACCTAGCTTTTAAGCCTAAATATGTAATATAAACAGTAATATATAAAAATTAAAAAATGACTATTTGGTGTTTGTTCATGTTTAAATACAACTTTCGATTTGAATAATAAATTAGCATATGTTGAAATTCATCTTCAATAATAATTCAATGATATATGTTTTCTGTATTTATCTTTTTTTTTTTTTTTTTTAAGCAATGTCAACAATCGGAAGTTAAGTTGATGTTTAAGTTGGTGACACTTTACTTTAAGCCTTTATGTATCATGGATTACAAAATAAGTTTTAATGCATTAATTGATGCACTTTTTTTTGCATTGTGAAATCTCATGAATAATTATAACCACAGTTAATACATTATAGCCCGGTTTCATTGACAGGGCTTAGCCTAAACCAGGATTAAGCTAAAGTTCAGTTTGGACATTTAAGTCATTTTCATTTACATGCCTTAGTAAAAAGCATCACTGGTGCGCATCTGAAGTTAAAACAGATTTTTTTGAGTTTTCATACAGAAATAGTGAATAAAATAAAATTTTAATTTTGAAAATGCATGCATCAGCTGTTGGTTATTAATACTTATCGGTTTATCGGTATCGGAATTTTTCTTAGTACATCCTCACTGTTTTGGGCAGGGCAACAATTGCATAAAAACAAAACAAAACAAAAACAGTAAGGTAGATATGTTCACTAATGTGAAGTAATTTAAGTGAATTCTTTTTTTTTTTTTTTTTGTAATAAATGGAAAGAATGTTGTTAAAAATGGATTCAGATGGAGTATTAAAAAAGGCACACCGCAGGACACTGCTATGAATTTCACAACTGCCTGATTGTGACGGATGACACTTCAAAAGAGAAAGAACAGATTTTACCTCTTTTGCTTTTAATGGACTATTTATAAAGACATATTCTGTACTTCATCAGCCTGATAAAAACACGACTACAGTATCGTTCACCCTTGCTCTTTTTCATATGGCCTGTATTTACTGCAGCATTTAAGAAAAGTCTTAGATGGGTCTTTAAAACTCCCCCTAACCCTCCATTTCCTTTTAAACTTTGTAATGTGTTAATGGATCTCTGTGTCTGCAGTGACAGTGATATTCTCTGTTGTGCAGTGAGATTGTTTGCAGGTTAGACAGATTGTGCTCCGAGGAACAATCAATATCCTTTAAGCAGCAGGAAGTAGGCAGAGGGTGTGGAAGTCTCTTGTGGCTAATCCACACGTAAAATACAAGCACGTACTTAACCAGTCTTTCCGCAATTAACAAATCGTGCGATTCATAAATGTTTTATGGCGTGAGCTTGTCTTTGAAGCGTTCTGATGTCTCTGGGATCTAAACAAACGTCAGTGATCAAATCAGCCATTTGTGAATTATGCGGCTTTAATTATTGTGCACTGCTATAAATTTTGTGCTTTGAATATCAGATCCTAATCACAGCGATTGATACATGCACGCTCTTTTGTTAAAACATAGCTGTATTTATGCTTCAGGCACAGGCAAAAATGTAAGCGTGATTCATTACCAATTATGATTTTATTGTAAAAATAAGAAGCAATTTGTGAATGAGAAAAGAGAAATATGTTTTTGCTGAGGCTAGTTTTGGCGGTCTTTTGAGATTTTATGTATGCACTGTGTTCTATTCAAACTGACATGAGAGCTTAAGCCTGGGCAAAACTAATAAAAATAAATGCCTGGGCAAAACTAATAAAAAATTCAAACGGTGGAACTGCATGGCTCATAAATTTACTCATAAACTCCAGATACCACATCAGTTCATTTGTTTCTTTATTTGATTCATCTCTAGCACAGTCCATTTCATGCATTGTCGCGCGTCTTCCTCTGAAAACCATGTTTCTTTCTGTCCACTGTGCACTGATGCAGTTTGCACACAATGTGATTTAGCCAAATAGGATATGTTCCTGCATTAACAGTCTTTATTAGTTTTGCAACAGCATTTTTTTTTACTAACCAGTCATAGGCTAGATCCAAACTCTAGCTTTAAAACTCTTAAAGGGGTTATACGGTGGTACATGCACTTTTTCAAGCTGTTTGGACTGAAATGTGTGTCGGGAGTGTGTGTACACAACCATCCTACAATTATAAAGATCCACAGGTAGTTTTCTTTTAATTTAATAAAAATAAGTTGCCCCTTCTGAAATCAAGCCACTCTCAAATGCATGACGGTGTGGCATCACGCAGAAAGAGGCCACTCCCACAATTGTTGATTGACAGCAGCGTGTCACACAGACTGAACTGGTGTCTTACCTCAGCCCCGCTCTGAGTGAGTCGTCATCAGACTGAGACGCAGAGACAAGCAAGACTCCTAAGAGATTGAGGTGTCTTGTTGTTGAATGTATTAATGAACATAGCAGTAGTCGGAAATTGCAATTACAATGTTATGTGTGTTCATGTTATATTGATAAGATATACAAAAACTAAGCAATTTCATATTTCTCTTATGAACAACAACAGGAAGGGATTTTTGCAGTAGTGCAACAAAATAAAAAGCGAATGATACACAATAAGTCTGTATTTGAGGCTGTAGTTTTGTATTTTATCATTCATTGTTTTGCTACAGAGAATGATGGGCAGTATTATTTGATTGCACAAATCTGTTGGTTAATAAAGCAGAGTAGTGCTTCGGGGCTAACATTGTAGTCAAATGTGTATTACATTTATTTTTATTTTTTTTGCAGGCTAAAACTTGGAAATGCATTAGAGTTGGCACTTCTGGTTCCATTGTCCCAAAGCTGATGGCTTTCAAATGGTTTTAAATGACTCAAATAAGGTCTGTGGTTAATAAAAGTTCAAAATGGTTTTTTATGACATAAAATACATTAGAAATGTGCCCTTGTCATCTTTTCTGTAAAGCTTTTACTAGTCTTCAAAAAGGCAGTTGCTAGCAAGTGCACTGAATGGGACTGAAATAGACTGAATTGATAAAAGAGTTGTCTGAAACTTCTTTTTATGACTTAGCGTTTAGCTTTTTACTTCTGGCAGCTGTATTTAAAGGGATAGTTTACCCAAAAAATTGTATTTGATGTTTGACAGACAAAAGCAAAGTAAACCCCGTTTACACAAAATGATCATTAAAAACTGAACAGTATTTCTGCACAAAACACATGTGCAATACGTGAACCCTGGCACATTATTATGTTGATATAGATACGTATTGCGGCAGTTCAGAATTGATATATTCGTGGACTGTTGCTACAGTAAACGTTAACTCTTTATCATGTTGAAAATATGTAAAAACCCATAGATAGGAAGCTGTGTATTTGTGAACATTCCAATATCACAGCATATAAATTTTTTTTTTTTTGTAGTCGTGACATGATATCCTTCAAGTAATTGTGTGAAATTACGCTTTATTAATCAAAACTCATGTTCATTTCTCTTGGAAACTGCATTGATATGTACTAGGGGTGTAACGATACGCGTATCCAATTGAACAGTTCGGTACGAGACTTTCGGTTTGGTACGCATTACAAAACAAACGATTCAGACTCATACTTTTACATTCGGAAAAAAAAAATAAAGAGAATAAAGTGTGTAAAATATAATGTTTTCAGTGCTACTCTCAACAATACAGTGCAAACGACGTGCTGACTGCCCCTACCACCCCCAAACAGACGAAAACTAGCAACACGCACATTACAAACTATCCCCGCGTCCGTGGTTAATACACGCAATTCTATGAGATCAGGTTGCAACCATCCCCGCTGCAATCAGGTAGGCATTTCCAAAATATTGGAACAGGGCAAAACAATCGATTGGTCACAGCGATCGCTACATTTCTAGCTGTGGATTTGAATGCGGTTTTAAGAAAATGCTAAATGTTATTGAACCCTCCTAGCACTCCTAGCAAAGAACAGAAAGATCGTGACCTTCTTTAGCTGAAGCACAACAGCGGCCCGTGTGTTGAAGACACGATCTGTGCTGTCTGAAGAAAGTGTGGACACTCTTCTCTTAACTTAACTCAAACTTAAAAAACTTCAAAATGGATTGAAACGGAGTTCCATTTAAAAACAAAAATGTTATTTTCTTTCTATTAGTTTATAACTACGACAATATTACATTTTATTTTTTATAAGGAGCATTTGGTTTTGGTTATAAAGGAGGTTTTGTTTTATTTGCTGCTAAGAAGAAACCCCAGAAGAAAAAAGACAACAAAGTAAAAAGTAAAAGTAAAAGACAACAAAAACTATTTTTATTTATTTATTAATTAATTTTTTTGCTGTATCGAAAACGTACCGAACCATGATTTTTGTGAACCGTTACACCCCTAGTATGTACTCGTTGGTACAGTACGTATTCCATGTCTTCCTAAAAAGGTACTTGTATGGCATGAGACCAGGTAGAAAATTTGTCATCAATGCAGTACTCTCTTTGCGCTTCCCTCTTTTGAATTAATTCAAATGCAAGGGCTTATGGGTATTCCTCCAAGCAACATAGCTCACTATCACAGACAATATTATAAAGTTCATCGCTAAGCTTTACCTTAATTAACGATTTATCATTCTGCATAATTAGCTGCAGTGAAAACATATGGATTCAGTCAGATCAAAGAGACTGTGTGGTATTTCATAATTGATCACTTAGAGATATTAACCTTAAATTTGTGATCTTTTTTTTTATCCAGAAGTTCAAGGAAATGTGACATTTCAAATAATGTTTAATTAGGACAACTAGATTTTTATTAACTGTGACATTAGGGTTTACACCGTGTGTCATTTAGCCCAGAGGGCCTGTTAGATTGTTTTTGGAGTGTTCAGAGTGATGATAGATGCTCGTGTGTATGCTCTGAGGCAGTCTGTTTCATTACCAAATATCATCTCACCTGCACAATGGGGAATTTTACCCTCCTGGTCTGCATTGTCAAGCACTGACAGACCCCCTGTGGATTTGAAAAGAGAGACGATAGAACATCAAACGCTGAGTTGAGCTCTCAGAGATCCACTGTAGAGAATGCAGTGACTTCTTCAAATACGCTGTGGAGGTCTTTTAAAAGCTACATAAAAGAGCTGAGGTAAAAAAGTGGAGGGCTGTTGGTATTTGATGCTGCCAAGAAGTGAAAAACCTGAGAGTGATCCAATTTTGAACTTCTAATCTGCTCGGAAGTGGCGAGCAGCACGAGGGCAGCGGACTTTAGCTCCTCTGCGTGGTTCCTGATGGTCGTTGTACAATTAGACTTAATTTTCCTTACTCTTTTAGTTCCTGGAAGCGCTGATTGCACCTCAGACTACCTGTCAGGGCCGAGACTCTTGATCAACGGCCTTGAGTAAACTTTTTAAAGATGTTTTAATGACCTGCCTTGTACCCACAGCGCTCACAATTGCACTGTTAGTGCAGAGGCAGAAGGAGAACTAATTTAAGTGTCACTCTGCATTGAATCCACTTGAACATTAAGTCTTTGTGCTTCTTATACTGCAGTCATCTGAATTTGAATATCATCATGCAAAGTCACATGAAAATTAATAATAAATATGTTCAAATGAAGGAAACGCTCTTTCAATGGCAGTTCTTTCTATGAAGATATGAATGGGATGTGAAGACATTGAAAGAGATTTTCTGTTTTAGTAGGATCAGGGCTAAATGGGTTTGGATTTAATACAACAAAAAAACACCAATCACAATAATGATAGCACCTATGAATCTGTTTGAATATTTGAAGGTGCAGTATCTAAACATGATGAATGATTACAAATAAATAAGTGTGTGATCATACAAATATCCCTTCTTTTATCTCAAAGGTTTCGCTCATATTTACAGTATGTAAAGGTTATTTTTTTTCTTTTTTCTCAAGGCTAGTTTATAAAGCCATTTGCACCAAAAAGATCCAATATTTTCCACCCTTATTTGCACTCTTTGTGAAAAATGCTTGATTTCAAGGGTAGTTACTTGCCTCCTTCTATAGAGGTATCAAACGCCCACTGTAATCGACTGACATTATCATGTGTTTTGATTCTCAAGATGGCAAGCACTGAGCCGTCTCACTGGGATAGAGCCATATATGTTTGCGAGGTAAAAGAAATTGAAACATTGCAACTACAACGATTGATACAGCTTATTTGGTTTCTAATAACTATAAGTAACTTTGCAACTACAGTACATGTCAGTTAAGTCTCATTAGTTTGCAACTACATGTCTACTAACTCTCAGAGTAGACGGTTAGGGTAGGATTAGGGTTAGTAGAATAAGTTGACAGTCTTCTAATACTCTAATGATCGCCAGTTGACATATAGTTGCAAAGTTACTTACTGTTAGCTGACTGTCTAAAGTGGACTATTAAAATGAAGTATATTTATATATTTTAGCATGATTATTAGGGGTGTGACGAAACACTTTTCCCACTAGACAAGACGAGACAACATTTTTAGACTTTTTAAAATAAAATCCTCAATGATAAAATATATTGAGAAAACTAATATTTTATTCAACAAAAACATTCCAAAAATGTAGGTGCATTTCCTAATCAAGTTTTTGAATTTAAACTATTTTTATGAATTACATGGAATAATAAACAACATGTGAACACTGCAAAAATATTTTGCCACAAATAAGGCAAGTAATTACACAAAAAGTATAAACAAATTATTATTCAATTTAAGATTATTCAAAAAAGGTTCAGAAAACAGAGTCGGGCGGAATACCAAAATAAACTTGTCCACAGCAAACGCCGCACCGTCTTAAAGGCCAAAGTTTACTTCGGCCATCTACATTACATCATTTTCATCATCAGGAGTGCGACACCAGTTGCAACAAGATCTCGGTACACCCCTAATGATTATTGCTTTTGCTTGCTTAATAAATTTCGTTTTGGTATAAAGTTTTGCCGAATTACAAAAGTACATGATTAGCACCATTCAAACAATGATAAGCTTAGTGTTCTAACAGTGTTGAACACTGATTCTTAGATGTTTATTAAAATTACACTTAAGATAAACGTATTTCCCCTAGAAAAAAAAATAGCCTGCATTTCTAATGTTCGGAGTCGTACACAGAATCGTTATTCAAGAGCATGCTGTGATTGATGGACAAGACATGAGTTGCTTAGAATGCACCTCCCTGATGAACTACTAAAGTAATGCATTTTATCTTAAGGGCTGTGTCAGAGAAGCGTGATGCCATAAATCTCCCAATTTCAAATCTGTGAGTTTCAGAAGGGAAGAAAACATTAATTTCTATTTTAAAATGGGAAATTTAATTTAAAATTTGAAGTATACTTTTAATGGTACAGCAACCTTTACATTTCAAGAATCAAAATTTTGATTCTCCATTTCACTAACCCTTGAAGGTGCACTCATCAATTTATAATGACACCTCATGGCATAAATGCAAATTCACATAAACATTTCTCGTTCTCTACTGCTACCATTGTAAAAAAAATAAAATGCTGTCCTCCTAGTCATCCATAAATAATCTATTCCACAATCTAAAGTGACAAATTGCTTGAAGGTGGTTGGGAAAAAAAAGCTTTTGCAGGTCACATCACTTCAACATGCTGGATCCTATTAGGTGACTCAGTCTGTGAAAAATAAAACCGCCACTGATATGACTCTATGAATATATTTTTCAGAGGTATTATTTGTTTCTTTATAAATTAAACCTTTTGTTAAAATGAGTTATTATAATGTTAATTGCTAACATGAACTAACACTGAATAAAACATTTATGACCGCATTTATTAGTCTTTGCTTCAACAGTTTTTTGTTTACTCATATTAGTAACTTGCATTACAATTGTAAAAAAAAATAAATGCCAAACTATTAAACAAATGCTGTGGAATAGTTTGTTAGTTTGTCAGCTCATGAAGTTACAGTAAATACATTTACTTTTTGTAAAGTGCGACAATTTTTTTATCTAGAAAAATTAATTATCTTTTTGAAATACATTTTTTCAAAGTAATGATGGATTTGCCATTATCTCCACATGACTTCAGTTATAATTATGGCTGAAGGTTTCTATGCCTTCCTAAAACTGTATCTTTAACTTGTGCTCAGTCTGTTATAAAATGATATTTTCCATGATTATATGTGTGTCTGATCTTATAGTACACACCGGCAGCACTATATTTCAATCTGTTTTTGTGTGCACTTAATGTGTCACTTCTTTCATAACCATCTCGCGGCTTTATTACTTTTAAAATCATCTCTGCAGGTTGATGTGTCAGGGTAAAACGTGAATGGACAATTTGCTGTCACAAAATGAGGTGACTCACGGCATCATCATTGGATCTGAATGTAATGTGACTGGTCAAAAATAGCAGCGTTTCATAGAAAAACATAATTTCCTGTATAGCCTCTTCTTTGCCGCATATGAGAGCGTACCACCTCATAGTCCAGAACTTCTTTGGCCCACAGACAGATACAAAATGTCATGCTGCAAAAAGCAACGGAATGACAACAGAAATGTTTTTTTTTTCTCACATCTCGTCAGAATAAAGACAAAGACGGCAACCCACTGCCGTCATTCCACCACAGTTCCCATGGACCTGTCAGCACCCTCGCTTTTCTGTGAAAGCAGCACCAATCATCTGTTTCGACTTTGCCAATGAAATATTACTGCTGGCCTACCAACGCTTAAAACATCCGCTGATATTTTATTTATCTCTAGCAGACAGGATCCAAATGGCGAGAGATTTGCCCATCCTGAGAGATATATTGAGGAAGACACCTGTCAACAGCCTCATCTCTCAGAATGAAATATTTCACTCAAATTTTGATCATAAACCTTTAAAACTACTCTTTCAAATCAGATCTGAATTTGGCAGGTGTTTTATATGCGGTACGGTTAGTTCTCCAGAGGCGATTTAAGCCATAACCATGTGCATAAAAACATGCATGAAAAAGATGAGGGGAAAACACAATGAAACAGGACAGAAAGTTTATTTATATCATAAGACACAAACACATTTTTAAGATGTTGTGCTTTGACTGCAATAATTTCCTATATTGCAGTGATTTTACACTATATGTCATTATCAAGGGTTTAATTCTTCTGACTGGATTTATAATATGTTTGTGACTTGTATCTCACAATTCTGAGTTGATATACAGTGTCACTATATCTTCTTTAAAACTGGTCCACAAATATCTTTTGTTTGTATCCTCAGAGTTAGAAACAAGCCTCTATGCTATTGGTTCTTTTTTTTATAAATAAGTAAAGCGGTCGGGGCGGTGGTTGTTCGGGGGGTGTTGGTTGGGTGTGGGGGTGGTCTCCAGCATGGCCTTCATGATGTCATGAAAGGTGAAATGCCTCGCATGGGCAAAGATAACCTTGTTCAGCTTCCCAAAGAAGCCGGCGTCAGATGAGCAGTGGTTGCAGTTTGTTTTTCTGGGGAAGCAACAGAGCTTCGCAAGTGTGTTTGTTTTGTTCCTGTCATTTCAGTGACAAATGATTTATAAACAAGTCCCAGTTCAACAGTATATTTGAAAATAATTTACTAAAAGATGGAGCTGTCCCAGCAATAAAAAAACAAACAAACAAAAAACCCACTCATGATTCAGAACTGCAGGCAGTAGGGGTGTGCGATATAATGATTTTTGATCATGGATGATTAAAATGTCTCCAAGATACGCTTTTTGATCATGATCATAACCGTACTACAGCACACAATTGGTTTCCGTTCTGGAGTTTCCATCTTGGTATACTGTATGTAGCATGTTGCATGTTGTCACGATCTCAGCCAGAGGTGCCATCAAGCGCCGCCAGAGTGCACTCCCTCCATTCTGTTTCACTTTGGACTCTCTGTTGCTTACCGGACTAAATATCCCATAATGCAACACTCCTCCCACAGCTGTTGTTCATCTGTCACAATCACTCTCCCATTAGTATAATTTTAAAAGCCATTCTCACCAGCCTGAATGTCGCAAAGTTTTGATTAGCAGTTGCCATCATTTCTGAGCTTTTCCCCTCTTCGATTTTTTCCGTGTTTGACTTTCGGACTGTTTCACCGTTCACTCTCTGCAAGCTGCAGCCCCGAACCTCTGCTTTTGTACCAAAACTCTCGATTCAGCCTCTCCTGCATTGCTCTGTTCATCATTGTTTTGACCCTGCCTGCCGACCAAGAATAAAGATTTGCACATGGATTTCTGTCTCTGTCTCCTATGTTACACAAGTCTTGCTGATTAAACATTTAATTTTGTGTGCTGTACTGACGTGCACTTTTTCTGAGCATGTACACTATAAACCCTAATAAGTTGAGAGTACTCAAATTTGAGGAAAGTGATACCCTCAGTTTGTTTGAGTAATGGAAAATTGACAACTTGATTTATTGAGTTAACCAAAAGTGGTCTCTTCATTGAAGTAACTTAAATGTTTAAGTACAGATAACTTAAAAGGGCTAATGGACTAAACTTCCCAAATTTTCAGCTTATACTCACTGACTCCCAGAGTGCATTGCACCAGAATAAATTATGCAATTGTTTTGTTTACAGTTGTTTTTGTTTTAATTTGCAAATTTTATTTGCTGTCTTGTATCAGTAGTAGCACAACAAAAAAAAGCTAATAAAATGGTTATACAATTAATAAAATAAATGTAATTTAATTGTTACCATTGCTGTGATTAACGTGCTTAAGTCAATATGTGACTTCAGTATATTCCCACAATTATTTAAATATTATATCATCCAAATTAAAAGATTAAGTGGTTTATAAAAAAATATTTAAAGTGAAAAAAATGTATAAACACACAAAAAGGTTATACTACTAGATAAAATAACCATTTAATTAAAAGGTCACCTCAATCTATTTCAAGTGTGCACGCTTCCTCATAATTTGGTAGTAGGTTGAGATGTAAAATAGCGGGTTTGGCGTGCTGTCCAGGGAGCGGGCCGGGAGAACGGCGGGCTTGAACCCTAGCGATATGAACCCTAGCGAGGGTAAGGGCTCGGCGTCCGGCTCGAAATTCGGCTGCCCCTCGGAGTGGAGAGAAGTGATTAATGGGAGGCAGGAGGGGAGGAGGGGGTTTGCAAAAGCGAGATGAGGAATGAAAGGGAAACTGGGATTTTATAGTGCTTAGGAAAGGGTTTGATTGGGTGATTGTAACTGGGGGTAGGATTAGCTGATTGCTAACAGCTGCAGGCAATCGTACAGCGTTTCACCCGAACTATGTTATTATCAAAACATTTATTTCAAGTGTGCACGCTTCCTCATAATTTGGTAGTTGGTTGAGATGTAAAATAGCAGGTTTTGCGTGCTGTCCAGGGAGCGGGCCGGGAGAACAGTGGGCTCGAACCCTAGCGATATGAACCCTAGCGAGGGTAAGGGCTCGGCGTCCGGCTCGAAATTCAGCTGCCCCCAAAAAGGCTATAGAAAGGACAGCAGCCAAAAGCGGTAGGGAGGAAAATTTTTTTTTTCTTCATTTATTTATTTTTTTTTGCTGTGGCCTCTGCGGAGGCTGCTAGGTCTCTGTGGAGACGAGTGAAAGTAGCTGGGGTTTGACCTCTGCAGGGGTAGCGGTTGCTAAGTCTCTGAGAAGACGGGATGGCGGCTTAAATAGACCTCTGCGGAGCTAGCGGTTGCTAGGTCTCTGAGGAGACGGGATGGCAGGCTTAAATAGACCTCTGCGGAGGTGGCGGTTGCTAGGTCTCTGAGGAGACGGGATGGCAGGCTTAAATAGACCTCTGCCGAGGAAGCGGTTGCTAGGTCTCTGCGAAGACGAGATGGGGGAAGCTGAGTGTTAAACTCTGCGTAGGTAGCGGTTGCTAAGTCTCTGCGGAGACGGGATGGGAGAAGCTGAGAATTGACCTCTGCGGAGGTAGCAATTGCTAGGTCTCTGCGGAGACGGGATGGGAGAAGTCTAGTGTGGTAACCTCTGCGGAGGTGGTGGTTGCTAGGTCTCTGCGGAGACGGGATAGGAGAAGCTGAGGATTTAGCTCTGCGAAGGTGTAGTTGTCAGTCTCTGAGGAGACGGAGTGGGTGCTTAGAGCCTCTGCTGAGGCTTTTGGCAGGGATAGGAGAGAGTTTGCTAGGTCTCTGCGGAGACGGGATGGGAGAAGTTTAGAGTTGTGACCTCTGCGGAGGTGGTGGTTGCTAGGTCTCTGCGAAGACGGGATAGGAGAAGCTGAGGATTTACCTCTGTGGAGGTAGCTGATGCTAGGTCTCTGCGGAGACGGGAAGGGAGAAGCTGAGTGTTAACCTCTGCGGAGGTGGTGGTTGCTAGGTCTCTGCGGAGACGGGGTGGGAGAAGCAGAGTATTGGCCTCTGCGGAGGTAGCTGTTGCTAGGTCTCTGCGGAGACGGGATGGGAGAAAGCTGAGTATTGACCTCTGCGGAGGTAACGGTTGCTAGGTCTCTGCGGAGACGTGGAGGAAGTGGCTGGGGAAAACCTCTGCGGAGGTGGAGTGGGTGCTTAGAGCCTCTGCGGAGGCTTTTGGCAGGGATGGGAGAGAGTTTGCATGGCTAGCTGGATGGAAGCGGGGTTTAAGCGGATGTAGTTTTTGAAAGCTTCAGAGGTCCAGCGACCTAAGGCTTGAATTTGATTAGGAGCAAGGCCTCTTTCTGCTGCTGAGGTGGCGGCTCC
>JAUMHG010000050.1:13372465-13400143 GCA_032359395.1 Enteromius anoplus
CCATTAACCATTTAACAGGTTTTTACCATAGCATTTTCACTGTTTTTTACAGTTAAATTTACGGCCATTTTTTACAGAGTAAATTGTGGAAGGGCTCAGATTTGTAGTTATTCATGCTTTATTAATTTCATAAAATGAACATATTCTATTGACAGCCCCTAGTAATGGTCTGCATCATACAGAAGTGCATTCTTTGTGTGGATGATTCTCGCTGTGTGGTGGATCTGGCCACACATATTCCACTGGGATCTAAATGAACCATAAAACCAGCTGATTATCATTCACAAGCACTTGGCACTGCAACCTCCCAAAACCTCTGCTTACATAAATTATGCTTTCGTAGTTTTATAGAGGTAAGCCTACGAACTGTTTACATAATTGAATCTGCATGCAAACACGACTAACAGGAAAATATGAACTTCTTCGGCATTTTTGGCACTTTGACCTGAAACTATCAACTTTTTCATGGTTATTCTCTTCGTACAATCTGCCCGGAATACCCGATTGAGACCTAAGTAACTTATTCATCGATTTCCAGGATTTCAGGACCCATAAATACAGACTCTGAAGATTAAAATTTCTCTGACTGATGAACATTTGTTTGATATTGTTCCATGCGTACACTGTGGCAATTCAAATACATATTTATGAATATAGAACTGAAGATAAATAAATGAAACACAGAAAATGAGACGAGTAAAGTACATGAGCCATTGGAGAATAAAACTATATTCATAATCTGTTAAATTATTCAATATAATGTTGGGCCACATAGTTCTGAAAAAGAGTTATACACAATCACTATCTGTCACCCTCTGTGGAAAGGTCTATTTTATGGAGGAATATGGCAGGTTTAGATGCTAATGCAGACCAGTTTTGGCCACACTAACTAAAACTAAAGCTATGAATAAGTTCTTGAAACTTTTATCAACGCTTTTAATGTTTTATGCATAATTTTTAGGCAGCTGTTCCATGTCACGTCCAAGTGATGCATTTCCAGTGTCAGATGGCACAGAAAGAACATTTATAGTCTTCTGCCAAGCGACCTAAACATGAGTCAAAGGTGTTTAATGATTTTTAGAAACACTTGCTGAAGCCTCATATTTCACATTCGCTATCTTGTTTCTTTTAGACAGAAAATTATATGATGTACAAAAGCCCAGTTTGCCTGACTGCGATGAAACGTTTCCTTCTGCATATCTGAAAAATTTGCACTTGACACAGAAGGCCTGCTAATTCAAAAGAAGTTTCAAAGAAATTTTGCAACTGAAATGAGTACGTTTGATTGGTTTCTATTCATAGAGTCACTTGGTAATTGAAAATAAGAGTGACTGATGTCTAAAAATACGAATGAAAAAGCTGAGGTTGAAGTTCAGGCATCCGTACAGTAGGTCTTCTGTTGTGATGTTGAGAGAGGATGTCATGTTAAATTATAAAATGTGAGTTTCTGCAGATTTTACGAAAAGTGTAAGACTTTTTCGAGACCTTTTTAAGACCAATCAAAGAGAATTTAAGGAATAACATTTAAGTCAAATAATACGGCAGTAGGTTTTCTAAATGTAAATCTAAAGAATTTTAAGTTTGAAAACAACTTCCTATAGATTCTCATTACTTTAACATTCATCAAACAAACTCTCAACTGCTCTTGGTTTTTTTTGGTCTTGTTTTCCAGTGTCTAAAGATTCTTAAATCAACTCCTCACTTCACTTTTTACGATATAGTACCTTTTCTATGGACAAAATTATATCCCTCTCTTTACAGTTTTTCTCATCTTGTCTTGTTTCAAATATAAATATGTCAGATTACGAAAGTAATGGTGTGAAATTAGTTTCATGTTCTGCTTACCTTAATGGTGATCTTTTTGAATACTGTTGATGAAGCTATGAAAACATGTAGGTCTTATGAATACTGTATGTATTTTTGTAGCTATTAAAGTACTAAATAAAAATAGACTATAAGTAAGAAAGATCTTACGTGCTATGTTATGATAATGCGATATACAGAACTTCATTAGCTTGTACATTATGTTGCAAAAATGATGACATATTCAGTAAGGGTAAAGCCATAACAAACGTAGTATGTCATGATGACATGGTTATTAAACTGAGATTTAGACACAGTAAGAGGTGAATATGTAGTTACATACAGTCTGTCACAACAGACGTCTAATGCACCACAGTTTCTACAGAATGACAGCAAATAAATGAAGCAAGAAAAAAGATGAGTTTGTCTCTGACAGGAAATCATTCATTCAAAGAAAAGTCAGATTGGGGACCTTTGGCACAAATTATGTCTGGAGTGTGAATTTGGTTTTGGTGTGCAAGTGAGACCCATATATGTAAAATATACCTGACCAAATTGTTATTGCTTTAAAATGATCTCAGTGTAATGTAGTTTTTATAAGTGCATTAAATACAGTTATGGTAGCGTTAGCATTAGGGAAGGACCAGCCTATATATTAAGCTATTTAAGTTGTGCCTTGACTCAAATATGCAGCATGTTAATTTAATAAAACCGATTGAGAGAAGCTGATAATTGAGCTTCAGATGACCATTAGACCAGTCCAGAAGTGTTTATTTAACAGCAGTGTGCAAACGGGTTGGGTGTAACTTCATGAAAAGACCAAGCAAGGCCAAGAAAACAAGTGAAAGCATTGCTTCTATCATCAATCGTTATAGGATGGAGTCTGAGTCTTGGAAACCAAAACGTTTTAGAGACTCAAAAAAAAAAAAAAAAAGATAGAAGGAGACCTATATAGGAAAGTGAACCAGTAAAATATATAGAAAGAAAAGTAGCACAACTATAATGAGTAGTCGGTAGAACTGTGAGAAGACATGAGTTTGTGGCGTTGGTTTCTGTGAGTTTTACTGATATGTCCTGACAGGAGGTAGGTAGCGCAACCTACATTCTGTCAGTCAGCTGCTTTGATTTCAAAAAGAAAAGATGAATCCAGTATGTTTGTGAGAAATACAAAATGCCTCTGGGCAATGTATTGTATTTGTATACAATCGATAGCTAACACATGTTCTGTTATATCATTCTGCAAGAGAATTTGCAGCTGTCACCATAAAATCTGAAATAAGAAAAAGCCTTTTTCTTTAGCCTGTGCTTTATTGAACTCTGACAGGGATTTAAATTGTCAAGACATGTATGGAAGCTTTTTATGGAAGTCCTGACGATTTCAATTGTTGGCCAAAAGTTTTCAAGCTGCTATGGGGTTGAGTTAGGCCTACTAGTTTTTATTCAGGGGTTGTTATTTTTAACAAACCAGCTATATACACCATAGCCTAAAGTAGGACAAATGTTTGGTTAATAGCTTATTTTTCAGTTCTTTGTTTTGCAGCTTTTCATTTTCATTGGAACTGAGTGAAAAATGGAATGTGCTTTATTATCTATCCATTTTGGTGTAATAAAGATGTTATTTATTCATTTGTTTTTTTTTAAACTCAGCAAGGTTGAATGCGCGGGTCTCACGAGGATAATTTAAATATCAACGGCCGTAACGGGTAAGACACTGCTGGAGGAAGATTTGTTTGCGTTACGAGTTTTCCTGTTTGTAACCCGACTATTAATACTTACATTTTTGCCGTTATATGATTTAAAATCCCATCCCTGAAACCCACAACAAAACAACAACTCAGAACGTGCTTCGTGTTTGTGGCTTCGCTTTGACGACGGTGTTCACAACCTATCCAGCTGTCTTTTCTAAGATGAAAATTGTGATAGTTCAATCCGTTAATTAATATTGTGTGGCGCTTACTTGTGACACTCTGCGAGGAGCTGGGAGGAGGAGGAGACGGGGGAAGGAGGAGCAAAGCCGTTCAGCGCTCCCCTCTCCACGGCTGCCTCATCCTCCACTGACTGAAGGAGAGAGTCAGAGAGTATGGAGCTAACTGTGAGTGAGCCGGACACTGATGCGCTCTGAGCGGCGGAGTGAGAGAACGCGCAACGGGTTCGAGACAGCGCACCAGAACAGCGCCTATAGGCTGCATTTAAGCACTAATATCAGTCCAAGCAAGAAGAAAGAGCGCAGAAAAGGAGCAGGACAAAACCTCCATAAAGAACAGATCGACCGTTCGGAAGAAATCAGCGCTCATAACTTTGAAGGACCGCAGTGAGCGCGCATCACTGCCTCAGTAATCACCGCACTGAAGAGATCCTCACCGACTCCAGCGATGCGTTCCGGTGTGCTGCTCCTGCTGGTCTCCGGGCTGCTCGGGTTCGGTATGTGAACGGAGTTTTTACAAATGCTCTAACGTTACGCATCATATTCACCTGTCAGGTACCTAGACGTAGGGGAAAAAAGTGCGCAGAGTGCCTGTCCACATGATATCCGGCTGTCGTTTACTGAAACCTATATATTTACTAATGGTTTGCTGTGTTACCTGTGTGTATTTCGCATGATATGGTATTTGTTGTGGTGGTTCACTTGTTTTATTTTAGGTCTGTGCTGTAATGGTTCGCGCGCATCGGTTGCGGACATGGCAGCCACATGATAACTGTTCTAATCAGTGTAGTCATCTTTGCAACTTTTCTTTGTGTTTCATGATCATTGTGACTTGATTTAGAAATGCTTAGTTAATTAGACATACATTAGCAGCATGCGAATGTGGGGTTCCGACCTCCCTGATTAAGACATGCACCCTTCAAAATGAAGTCAGCAAAAAGTCGAGGTCTTCAAAGAACGTAACTTTTCTGCACATAAGTTTTCACATGGTTTTTCATTTCCACGTTATACAAAAAAGTGGGCAAATTATTATTTTTTTTTACCGTATTATTAAATAAATGTTCACAGACAGAAATTGGCTGTGCAGAAAATAAACAAATAAATAAAATACGATAGTAAAAATGTATCATTTATGCATAAATTATTGCAATGGAAATTTTGTCCCCCAAAAGTCAAAGTATAAATCGCTCACTGTAAGCTACACTATTCAGTTTTGAAATATCTTCTGTGAGATGTGTAGGACGTATGAATGTTTGAGTGTTTGTTGAGGTTAGAATCCATGCTTAACCATTTCCACCTTCCTTGGTGGTTTAATACAACAGCAGAGATCACAGCCCCACACTCGTTTTCATTTAAAGTGCTATGACTTCTGCTCCCTTCAGCCCTAATTTGAGATTCTGTGTTGTTTGATTGTGTGAGCTTGAAATAACCCACAGACGAACCCCTGAATGCTTACATTTAAGGTCCAGCATGGGCCAAACTCCTCATTTGAATCTGAAACTGGCAATAAAGCCCCCGGTATAGCTCCCGCATGCACACTCGAGCGAATGAACATCAAATCTCAAGAGGCTTTCTGGTTTATTACTGCTTTTTATGAGTCTGTGCCTAGTTGTTAAGCCTCGCAGGGCTGTTTCTTTTTTCTTTTCTTTTTTTGTACCCCCTTCATGTGAGGCTTGAGAGGGAGTGCTTTGCCATCAGTCTGAAAATCATTTTTTATGACCTGAGAGTACGCACTGACAGGATTCTGCTGCAGAGTTGTGTTTACGCCATATGCGTACAGTGTTGCACTTCATTGGCTCAGAACTTGGAGTTTACACACTGATGATATGCTTCAGCACCCCTTCTGCTCCCGTCAACTTTGTGTTATCTGACAGCACCTCAGCAAACCGAGAAACATCTCGTGGACACCGTCTTCCAACCATCTGCGCGACAGATTACTCCGAGTAACGGTTATTTATACTCAACGTCAGAGAAGCTGTTCTTCTGGTGAGCCGAGATGCTATCAGGTGAGACTTGTGTTTGTACCAGTCCCTGGGGACACTTTGTTAACCATGGCCAACTCTTGTGTTACAAATGAACGCCGGGTTTATTTAGCGTCTCTTGACAATTGAATCACGGTGCTGTGGCCGGGGAAACAGAAGGAGAGGAAAAGTCGATGCGATCTGACACCCGTCATGTGATCCCTTTATCTGCTCTGCGGCCCCGCTGCCTCCCCAGCAGTGAGGGGGAGCGGCAGATCTTTCCCCTGCAGCGACAGGGACAATCTCATTCACGCTTGGCCCAGACTCCACTTATAGCTCTCACCGAACAAGGAGCAGCCAAGGACCCCGTGAAACAGCCCTCGGGCAGACCATCTCGAAGAGACTCGAGAGCGGTCGCCAAAATAAGTGCAACTTAAAAAAAAAAATGTTTTCGTTTTAACTCCGTCACAGAGAGTCGCAGCATGTTGAACTAAGCAAATATTGAATTTTCCAGATCCCGCCCACCGCACTTCACAACTTCCTGATTGCTGCAGAAGGCATCGTGTTTCCTCTTTAAGTGTCATAAACCCCATCAAGCATTGTCAGCAGTGGCTTGCAGCCGTGGGGGCAGTGGAGCGCTGCATGGTTTTGTGCAGCCCACATGCTGCCATACAAGATGCTGTCAACGCTTGCTAACAATTATATTGTAATCAGAGCTTGTCTTTCATAAAACATGGACTGTGGGGGCATCTCGGCTGTTGTTTGACAAGCTACCTTGGCCTTTTGTCTGTAAGCAGCTTGGCTTGGGTTGTATTATGTAGGCTAGATTTTTACAGCTGTGGCACTCTGATAATACTGGAAACTGAGTGCCTTTATGTATATTTTATGCTTTTTTTGCCTCGATTATACTAGTTCATGAGGGCTTAACGCCTTCAGACTTTTTCATATTGTTTACTTGCCCTGCCAAAATTGTCTTTGGAGGAAGAGAAAGTGATTGTTCACTTAATTTTTTGATCCATGTAACCTTGTGTTTTAATAAATAAGGATGTTAAAACACCAAAATTGTAGATATTGGTAAATAAACCTCACACTTCTCTGTTGGCCTAGTGGTTCAGATTTGTATGTCTTGTCCAGCCAAAAAGACATTGTAGTTTTTGACACAACCTAGCAAATTATAGATCCAAATAAAAGTTCACAATTCTCAGTTCCAGTTTTGGTAACACAGCAAAAGCTATTAGCTTAAAGTCCAAACATTATTCAAGACAAGTTAACAGTCATTAATAAAACAAGAGCAAATTATTAAATGTAAGCAAAGTATTAAATTCTGCTCTATTTGAAAACAGGTGATGGAGATTTACCGTTAATCAAAGAACCGCTTCACTAATGATATGGCCCTATAACTGACTGTGTAAGAGAATACTAACCAGGGTGGACATTTTGACATCATTTTATGTTTATTTATCTATTGCGATAAAAAGCGAAACAGAACTCAATTTGTTACCCATGCGCTGTTTGAAAGGTGGCTTTATGTACATGATTTGGGTGTAAGCACAGAAAACGGCACAGACGGTGTGTGAGAACTAAATTAAGCTCGCTTCAGTTCTCTTGAAAATTTTCATTTGGCAAGACTTAAAACCATGTGAATTCTGTCAGCTGTCCTGAACATCTTTGATGCTGACCTCGGGTCACCGGGCACTTCTTATTGTCACATCCTGTACACAGAAGGAATAATAAGATCATCTCTAAAGGACTTGTATGCATTTTATTCATGCTGAAGATCCCGAACGCCTCCATTGATGTTCATGAAGCTGTATTGTAGGGTTCATTTGTGCTTTCCAAGGACAGCTTGGCCAGGAATTACAGATGCAAGGCTTTATATCTCTTTCAGTTGGTTGAAGCTTAAATTTTCTCCCACCTCTTTCTTTTATTTCACACATCTGTGAACTCTCCACTGCCTCAAAGCTGCATTTAAGCTTCAGCCTGCAATGTGGTATTTAAGTGTAATCTGCTCTGTGAAGCACCCAGGTAAACACCAATTTTCTCCCAGCTGGTCTCATCCCTCTTGCTGTCCGGTTGAGCGTGATGGCTCGACTCGGGCCGGGTCAGCCCGGGAATGAGGCGGAGTGCGTTCCCGACTTGGACTTGGCCCATGCGGATGGGGGTCAGCCTCTATGTGCTCTCTCCTCTATTTGTTTTTTATGTAATTTGATTTGAGGCAGACAGAGATGGATTAGCCCATAAATAAGTGAAGAGAAAATCACAACTCAGAGAGACGGCAGAGATAGAAAGAGCTCTGTGTTATTTTCCCTGGCTTGCCATCATTCCGAGAGCGTTTCCACAGATGCCGCCCGAGATGCATGGACGGCACTCGTAAAACAAAAGCAAAAAGGCTATTTGTTACTCAGACTTTTACATTTTATCAGTGTTCCTGGCCACCGTGCATCTCGCAAATTGACAGTTGGGAGTGTAGACGCGCTGCTCCACTTGTCTCCAGGTTAATTAGATCACATTAAAGCTTGAAGGCCGTCAGGTTTTTTTAAATGTCACTTAACACTTTCCATCAAAGTTTCTTCCTCCTCACCCACACTGAAGCACTGACAGGCCTAATGGGATCTAAGAAGGTAATAACAAAGTCATTTCTTGACATGTTTGTATATGAGCAACCCCGTGTGTGAGTGTGTGAGGGTCCCTGCTGTGTGTGTGGGTGGCAGTTCGTCTGTGTGTATACGAGCTTATTTTTCCTCACTCTGCACAATCAATCATTTGATCATTTATTTCTCTCTCTAATTTGCTGAAGGGGGTAGTTTAAAAAAACATCAGCATCATTTTATTCTCGTGCTATATTGCAGCTATGAATCAAAGTGACGCTGCCACATATTTGCGTCGAATTGCAAGCAGTTGTTTGGTTGTCGTCTTGACAGACTCTGAGAGATAGACTTAAGTAGGCCTGGTGAACCCACTCGGGATTTATGTTGTTGAATGTAAAGCGCTTGATCTGATAAGGGTTTCTGTGTCTGCAGGAAGTTTGTGCCGCGGACAATCGCACATCCGGATTGACAGGTTTGGAGCTTGGAGTCTGGTGGCATTACATAGCGAGCCTGTTTACCGCAGCACAGATGAGTGCCACAATACAAGCATAAGCCTGGCTTATTTAAATGCAAATCAATCTTTTGACTACACAACAGCGATTGAAGGCGGGGTTACTGTCCTCTTACCTTTAGATAATTCTGTGCATGTTTTTCTGGGGTAACAATGCATCCTTAACAGCCGCCGTTGTATCTTCACCTTCCAAATCCCTGGATTGCTTTGTGGTCACATTTCCAATAAGAGGCTGACGGTGAGCTTCAGAGTGACCAATTTCACAACACAAGATGCTTTGCTGCAGAGGAAGGCTTCTGTCTGGAGTGTTGTGTGATCTGAACCCCGTGAGGCACGGTTAATACTTCTTTATTATTTTGTGCTAGTAAACCGAATGCTTTGATGGCATCTTTTGATGGGAACTGCAAGTAGTCGCCACGGGAGCTTATAATAATTGTTCTCAGCATGCGTCTGTGTTGTCTCTCTTTGTTTGATACCGATTTGAAAGCCTTAAAGCATTGCCTATAAAGAACCTCTAATAATGTTCTTCTTGAAAAAAGGCCCAACACCCAAGTTTACTCTCTGGAGGCTCGAGCGCCTGGCGGAACCTCGTTATCTTGTGTGTGGTGACGTCTGCAGTGGTCCAATCTTGGTAAAGCATGTGAATTGTTTCACTAACAATGAGTTATTTCCCGCTAGTCTGAAATCAAGGAAGCCTTGTGGCAAGTCTTGAAATAGACGTAATTGTTTGTAGGAAACTTGTGTGAACCTTAGATGTTTCAGCAGACGGGTTCCCTGGCGTTCTATCTTGCGAAATCAAGTAAGATAAAGATGCATCTGGCAAAGCCTGTGAGACCGTGCTTTTATTAAATCTTGAAATTGAATCATTCCTTTACTCAGAAATCCAAAAAGGTTGTCCGAGACTGTCTGAGTGTTTGTCTTTGACTTGTGTCTAAACCCCTAGACTGCCTCAGAACAACCGAGCAACTTCTGTTAAGCGCAGTACAGCCGTGCCTTTTTTTCAGCACAGCAAACGAGGCCATCTGTACATTAAGAAGAGCCGTTTTGAATGGCTGCCTCAATTGCTGTGGTGCCATGATTTAATAAAGGAGAACTCTTATTCAATCAGCAGCTCTGAAACATCCGCAGAAAATCACACACGATGCGCAGACGCATCCGTCCGGCACACCCGCTTGGCCACCGACCAAAGCTAAATGGTGCAGCTTGAGTGAACTGACTCCTCCTGTTTCGAGTGAGCCAAAAAACACGAAAGCAGCTTCTTTTAATATCAGATAGATCCTGCGAAGGAATGAAGCGATGTAGGACGCTGGAGCCAAAGCAAGATTCTGTTAAGATCCTGTCAGTCCTCTGTGGTTTGAGCCGAGTATGGGCTGATAAACAGAAAATCTGAGCTAAGTGCAGTTTATTTTCACCTTATCAATACTGATAATGGTCTGTAATGAAGAACGGCTGGGCAGTAATCTTATAAAAGCCATGAAGTCAGATCAGATAGCACACAGCCAGATCTAGAGAGCAGAGTTTTTAAAAGTAGCCAGTAGGCTGAACCCCGTCTTAAGTGCGCTTTGAAATTGATGCATCTGTCGAATGACATCGCTTGAGGTTCAGCAAAGCAGGTGAGACTGAACTAAAGGTGCGACTATGTGTTCTTGCCTGACAGCTTTTCAGGACTGAAAGCTCCATTTCCTGTTTGAAAGCAGCTTTTTTCCCCTTAGATTGCTGGAGAAAGATGAAACGGGGTTGAGAAGGAGTCGACAGGCACACCTCAACTTTGACAGGCAGAGTTTGATTCTTTTGTGAGACAAAAGGCGTCTGCAGCATTTTGATAACATATTTTTTCCAGGGAGAACATTAACAATAACTCAACTTTACATGTATCGATAGTTATTCAGCAGAAACAACAAAGACGACAGAGAACCGAAGAGTGCAGTGGTAATTTTGAAGCATCGATATTTATTGACAACCACAGAGTCCAGCTGACCTCTGCTAAATGGAAAGAAAATTATTTCTTCAGAGGTTCATATAGAGCAGAATGGTGCTTGTGTTTTCATGCTGCCGTAATATTTCCCTTCAGGCTGCTAAAACCTTCTCTAACTCCTCTGCTGAAGCTATTTCTCCAAAGGACTGGGAGAGGAATATGCTGTAACTTCGAATGCTTATACTTGCATCACCGATTTCCAACAACAACAACAAAAAAGGGAATAAAATGCACTTTGCTATGAATTATTGTGCGTCTCGGAGGGTCTCGGCAGAAAATCTGCATGAAATGATACATTACCCTGAATTCACTATCATGAGCCTTGACTGTATGTGGTTGTTTATCTTCCGTTTAAGGTATGAATTTATTATAGAGGAGAACAAAAGAGGGCCGTTTTCAGACAACTTAAATGCTTTTGCACAAATAAACATTTTAGAAAACAAAACTAGAGAGCCAGGTTGGTCCCATAGGCACTGATAAAGCATAAATACATAATTAATAGGCTTTCCGTCAGAGGTCCTCACATGAACGCCGTCTAATGCTCTAAGCGTACGAAATGATGTGACACCATCTACACTTATTAAAGATCAAGGTCCCGGAGGATGTGACTAATGTAGGTGGCCTTCCAGCACTTACCACTTTCTAAATCAGAGGCAATGCTCTATATATCTGTAGATGCTATTTTTTTCATTTATTGTCGTTTCTACAGCCCTAGCAGTTTTTGGGAGCATCCGCAAAGCTCCTTTTCAGGGACATGCATCAGTGCGAAGGTTGGGAGTTCAGCTAAATCATCTCTGGCTTTGAAGCACGACCATCCCGAAGTGCATTTTGCAGGTAGAAGAGCATTTCGGACGGACACACTCTGGCTAATCGGAAGTCTTTTCTGGCTGGAAAACTTTCGTGGAAGGTGTTTTACATTGGTGCCGCATTCTCCTGAATCCCTGCAGCTCTTGATTGCTTGCAGCCCATAAATGTGCTCTCTCTGAATTCATTTGTAGGTCGGCTATATGGTGCGTATTGCTGAGCTGGTGGTTGTACCAGGCATGTGGTCCTGTTTCTGGCCCTTGGGGTTCCCCGTCCTCGTGTTAATGGTCCAGCTCCAGCCTCTGCTGTGCGTTAGATGATGGAAGCAGGTTTGGTAAATAGCAAAGACGGACTGCTGTGTTCAAACACCCCTAATGGGACTCTGGTGCAAATTATCATCTGGGAGGTAAAAACGACAGCAGAGGGGAAAAGAGGGAGACAAGACTGATGGTTTTCTGTACTTGCATGTTTCCTTTAAATGAGACAAAAGGTGTGAAAAGATTCTGAACAACAAATAAAACCCTGAGAGTCCATTAGAATATCGTTCACAGCTTTGGACTTTCATTTCATGCATCTTCTCTCCGTGAAGATATTATCATATATCTGCCGTCACTCCTGGTGTCACATTGAGCTGAGAAACACAGAAACACGTTTCTTGCTGAGCGTATTAAGATTTACACCTTCTCTCGTCTTCTATCACTCATTATTATGCTCCATTGTCACAGAAAAAAAATAATTCTTTTGAGGTGCACACAGTCTTTAAGGAGTTTAAGTATTCTGTTAGGCTCAGTGGAAGTTTTCATTTCTCAAAGGCTGCTCTTTTATCGCTCTTTTATTTTTTAGAGGAGTCATTATGAGGAATCTCATTTTTCTTTCTAAATACAATAAAAAGCACACTGTAACAGTCAGATCTTAGAACTTTCTTCCAAAAAAGACATTGGATTGACCTAAGCTGCATATGTGCCTAGGTTTCAATTATAGTTCATTTAAAGCCATATTTTGAATTAAAATAAATATTCTTTTAGGCCAATCTGCTTTTGGGTTTAGTGTAGCGATATAAATTGGTGGGCGGAGCCTTCTTGGTGATTATTGCTTTGTCCCAGTTCAGAGGCTGCATTCAAAGACGGATTGCATCACCGTTGCATGAAGTGAGTTCCAATTTGAATTCTCCTTTTTCCAATGTAGCTTTGAAAGGTTTCTTTTGTTTCCCAGGCAACTAAGAATACAACCGATGAATACTTTGTGAACCAGACAATCCTGAGATTTGTTGTATGGTTGCTGTATTTAAGTGTTGGGTTTCAATTTACTTGAATATCAGCAATACAAATATATATCAAAGAGCTGTAGCAGTTAATGGAGACAAGAAAAATACTCTGTAATTTTAGACCATCCTATTTAATAATGCTAGGTCCAACCTTTGCGGCCTTCAAAGGCACGACCTTTGAAGTCTCCACTCTTCTAAAAATGCAGCCTTCGAATTGGGACACAGCTTGTATCTACAGAATTATAAGCAAGAATTAATGCAGATAGCATAATTTAGATAATCTAGCCTTGGAACAAAAATTGGTAGGGAATGTTTCAGTTTTTATTAAAATCTGACATTTATTACCTGTATGTTTTTGCCATCTTTGCATATTTCAACAGTTTCTGACATTCTGACGTCTCTTTTGAATTTCTGAAAAATAGTGAGAAACCTCACTATACTCAGCCAATATTTTGTCATTATCTAGTGACTGTTATCTTGATCCAAACAATATATCCTTTTGTGTTCCATAATGCGCATTTGAAATGACATGAAAGGGAATAAATTATGCATTTAAATATCTATAGGGTAAAGTATTAATGGTTGAATCGGCTTCCATTTCAATCTAGGAGAAGCAGTTGAGATTTTATTAAAAAGATCTCTGTTGTAACTTCACTTTCCTATGGGGGTTTTCATCTGTTCCTTTTTTACAAACATAAAAACGTGGTCCAAAACTGAAATGAGAAGGTCACAGCTTAGTCTCTGAGGCAGATGCATGGGACTCGAGCCCATGGCAAGGTTGTTTTGGACCGCAGTGAGGTTTCCTCCAGTTGCCTGTGATGTAAGTAGGACAAACCCAGGGTCCCTCAGAAGATCTCTGTCGTTTTAATACCGCTAGTGTCCAGAGGGTTCAAGAGACAGAAGCTGGTGATAGAGTTACAGCTTCTGCAGAGGGCAAACAAGGAGATATGACATGCTGCTGTGATGGGTCTTTAATGCCAGATAGCAAGAGGACACCAGGGACCGGTGAGTGTGTGCTCGCACACTTACTCCTGGCTTTTAGGGGCGTGAAAGAGTATGAATGTTGGCATAGGTGCGAAAAAGAGTGGAGACAACATTTAATTTAGCTTGTCAGTTGTCACGGGTCAAGCTGAAGGGAAAACATCTTCCGTGGCTAAGAGAGCTGATGTGAGAAGAAAGCATCCGTCCATGTGTTGACTGGGAAAACTGTGCATTACGATGGAAAAAATGCTTTATAAAAAAAAAAAAAAAAACATATATAGTTAAAGCTCAAGTTGTCAAAGTCTCCCTCACACTCGGGCTTTTGACCACTGGGCAGTGCTGTCGACTTACAACAGATAGCCTCACTGGAATTACAGAACCTGTCAAGACATTTAAATGTGAGGCAATTTGACGTGACAGAAAGGTTCAGACATATGCTTGGTTTGAAATCATTGACAGACAAATGTCTTTGAGAATCACACGTCATTCAGGACTTCTAGTACTAGATGATTAGAAAATCTCTTCCTCTGCAAGACGCACAAAGCACAGAGACTGTCTCACACACATTACCCCTTCCTCGCTATTCGTACTTTTCTAATCTGTCCTCACGGGGCCGTGCTGCACATTGACTTACTGTATGTTTGGCAGATTGAAGAGGAGCACTGGGATGAAGCATTGACTCCGTACTGGCGGTGCTACTGCTCTTTCTTTAACCCATCTGCCCTGAACTCCTCCCTCTCGATGGCCAGAGAGAATGTCTCCATCGCTGAATTACAGGGCAGGATGGTCATTAGCCACACAGTTTCTCTTCACCACACAAACGCTCACACATTCCTGATGTGCTTTTGAAATAGTAGGGTTGGATTAATGGGTTAGTTTTCTTTTCAGTTGTATTTTTTTCCTACACTTTCATTGATTCAGTGGAGTGAAGAGAGAAGTGTAATCAGGAACAGGGTCAGAAGTTGATGTGGTTCAGATTTGAACCACCAGGCCATGGTTTTTTTGACAGCGAAGGAAAGTTTTATAGGCAGGTCACACTACGCTTTTTATTTTGTTGGCTTGCATTGATACATATTATGCGAATGTGGAGAACCAAAAAATACCATGCTAATTTTGTCGTGTTGTTCTCTGATTTGTATCGCATGTGACCAATAGATCAATATGTCACGCCTTGACTTCCTAACTATACAGAAGAATTTGAATTGCAGAACTGCAGTGAAGTAGACTGTACATTTTGTGCATTTTATGTACATTATACACACCGGTCCTATGAACCAACTAATAAAGATATTAAGGAGAGGTTGATAAATAGGTGTGTTTCGTCAGGGGTGGAACTGAACTGTTTTTAAAAAAAAATCGTATATTGTGAAAATCATGATAATTCGTGAAACGCTAGTATACTGTATGTAATTGCACCTTCATTCTTATTGCTACGAAAATATATCTGGCCTTATAGAGGTTGGTTTTCCTTTTTGTTTGACATCCTGCTGATAAATAACTAATTAAAAATCCTGACAGTCCCAGAAAACCTACATTTGAAATCGTTTTATCTCATTTTGACATTTGATTATTGTTTCAGGTTTCCTAGATTTAATTTGATTCTGCTTCATAACATCCTGATTTGTTTGTCATGTGCTTATGATTCATTTGGCTGTATTTCAGTTACAATGTCAATTTTTCTTACATGTGAAAGCTGCGAATACTTTTTTTATTCACTGAGAAGAACCGGCTCATGAGAGTCATCACTCTTTGGATTGGACTATGGATATTCAGCTAATAACTCTTTTATAACATTTAATCAATAAAAGAACATAGTTTAAGGAGTTTACATGACCTTATACGTTACCGGGCTCAATAAGTAGAATCGGTGAAAGATTGTGCCTGTAAATGCACTGTGTAAGATGAGAGAGGAGGGGATTGTTGAGCTGTCAAATACACTGAGATTTCCCCAGAGCTCTTAATGCTACAGGGCAAACCCCAGCGGTTGACTTTACTTTAGTGCTTTATGACACAGGATTGCCTTAAGTCTTTTAGCATTCACTGTTATCTTCTTGTAATTCTTGACAGTTTCCTACCAAATGACTTATAAGGACATACATATGTTGTGTTTGTGATAATTATGTCAGAAAGAAGGAGAAGGTACTTTGCCTTAGCACCCACCCAGCACAGCACAAGACGTGTTAGCTATTTTAGTTTTAACTAAAGCAATAAGCCACTCAAGGCCATGCGTTGAATGCTTTTAATAATTTGTATCAAACGCTGTACTCATAGAAATCTCAGGTGCGTGACTGTGGCTCATCGCATCAGATTTGAGAGCTGTAACTGACTGTGTGTATTTCGAGCTATTTCTAGAAGACTGAATTTTCCTATCACACATATGAGCAGTCTTTGCAGATCAGGTGTAGATTGGAAGGTTTTGGCCTTCGCAAGGACTCACAGTTTGCTTGGCACAGGCTTCTCTAAAACACTCAAAAGCTCTCGCCTTTTCTCTGGGGCTCTGTTTTCTGGCCAGTTGGACGAGACAAGCCGTGTCATTCCTATAGCTGCGTCAGACATGCTGGACATGTGCTGTTTTGAACTTTGGCTTTGATTGCTGGGGCGTGAAAGCGAGTCAGCAAAAGTGTGAAGTGTAAAACTGGCTGAGGGAAAGCAGGATGCTGCATGCCAACAAACATTTTGAATAAGAATTAGTCGACTTGTGAAGACACAATTCATGCTGTGCACTGGATATTTGCATATTACTCGTTCTACCACGTTCTACCCAAACTTCTTTATTTGCCCTTAAAGGTTGATGTTATTAAGTCTGTAAATGTTCACCAAGAGGCCGATACCAAAAATCCAAAGCGCGCGTTGCTTTTATTCTATGCGAAAACAAATAATTACTTTGAAGAATAAACATGTTGAATTAAGCCGTAACAAAAGGAAAGAAAAGATACTAAAATAAATGAGTCTTTCTGTGTCTTTTTTTATCCACCGAGTCTGCGGCGCAATTTGTGGTGAAAAATGAAAAATACATTGTCGGCTTGAGTCTGGTGGGCCTAAGTGTTAAATAATTACAATAAACTGCCTCAGGTTCCTCTCAACCAGAGCACTTCAAAGAGCACAACTTATATTTGACGAAGGAAAAAAACCTTCGCGCTGTCATGCTCTATTTTTACATTGACTTGCGCTCCTGCTGAAAACCGCCTGTTTACACGTCCCATAATCCCGCTGCCCCCTGTGTTATGTGTTATTGTGATATTTCATCAAAGCTCTTGGGAACGCCAGCGCTGGATGCTAGAAGGTTACTCTCTGAATGAAAACACTGAAATGATGTCTGCTTTACCTGAAAAACAGAAATAACAGCAGATGATGGCTGCTGTAAAAGTAGATGATGACATTAGAGACGGTAACGAGAGGCCACAGAGAAACCGGAGCCTGCAGGCGACACAGAGGTGCTGTTTCTTCTAACATCGGACCGTTATTTCTTGATATGTATGAGCAACAAATGTCGACGCTGAGAAAATCTTTTTTTACAGGAAACGCAGTGTCTCTCAGGTTTCGCAGGGTCTGTGCTCGGCCATCTGCTCATGCTTGCATCGTTCTGCTGAGAGCTCTGTATGTCAACATGAAATCAAAACTGACTCTATCTAGTTTTTAATAAAAGTCCCAGGTTGTACTGATGATGATTCATCAGTGCACTTTATTCCCGAGATAAACTTGTTTGTAGCGAATTGTTTCATGGAAATGCAATAACTTTTTCCACCTGTGAAATTGCATTTTTGCTTGTGTAATCAAGACTGTGTGGGTGGGGAAAAATATTATTAACCAATAATATCGCAGTATGTTGCAATCCATTCAATTCCCTATGCGACCTACTCTGTTTTGCTTTGAATGTCACTTTGCTGTTTTGTATTTAAATGTGCAGTAAATGAGCAATGCATTCACACGTTCACTTTGTTGTTTCTCCGTCATACGTGCGCACACACACACTCACGTGCAGTTCTACCTTTAACATTTTAAGTCACTCTAAAGATTTTTCCATTAAGTGACTCAGGGCTGTTGGCAGAGGCAGAGATGAGCGGGGAGAGACAGAATGATGGAGATCAGTAACAATAGAGGGGGATAATTGTGCCAGAATCACAACCATCTGGTCTCAGTCTCCTCACAGATCCCCACGCACAGCTTGCAATCCTTCCTCTAAAATCCTTAAATCCTCACAATCTGCCACACGCTCTTCTGATGCGACTGCCATCACCCTCTCCTCTGCTATCTCTCTTTCCTTTCGCTTTGTCCGATCTCTTTCAATCTCTTTTCCCGTCTCGTCTCTTTCGATCTTTTCTCTTTGTGTTTGATCTCTTCTTTTTAGCTTCATTCTCTTTTCCTATTCATCGATCACTTCTTTTCCGATCAATTGATCACTTCTTGTCTCTTTTCTTTTTTCTTTTTATGTCTTTTTGTCTCCTTCGGTTTCTTCTCCTCTCATGTCCTCCGATCTCTTCTTGCCTCCTTCAGTCTCTCATCAACTCCTTCAATCTTTTCAATCTCCTCTCCTCTCCTCTGCTCTCCTGATTCACATGTCTCTCAGTTCACCCGGGGAATACTCTAACCTGTGCAGAAGAGCTTAAGAAATTGTTGTTATTGCCCATTTAAGACAAACATAGGGGGATTCATTCCTGCTGGACCTAACAAGGACAGATATAGACAAAAACCTTTTGTCCTACAACCATGTTAGGCATGTACTCACAGAGGAATTCATATGCACCAATTTGCCAAGATGACTACAGAACAGTGTCCTCTATGGTCAGAATGCTTCAGTTCATCTCTGTTCTGCGTTCCGCTGTTCGGAGCTGCCTGACTCTTTGTATCCCAGGATTCTTGTTTTATTTGTTTCTCTTTTATCTCTTTAGGGTTTCTTGGTTAAACCCTGTCACTAGAGTGACTCACTGTTAGTTCTTCTGGTGCTCTGGGTTTACTAAACGATGCTCCGAATGTGGCATGACATTGCAAGTCAGACATAAGGCTTTATAAGTGTTAATTGTGTGAGCCTGGCAGTATATATGGATGCATTAAAAAGCACACTTTCTGGGAACATCTGCTAAAACATTTATATAATATAATAAAATATTGAGAAAAATAAGTAATGTGTACCATTACGGTTCAAAAGTTAGATTGCATTTATTTGAACAAAATACGGTAAAAACAGTAACACTGTAAGTATTATTACAAATTCGTTTTTCTAATTTACTGTATTTGATTATATTTATCAGCAACACCAAACTTGAAATGCTGCGTTCTTAACTGATATTTTTCAAGATATTTCTTGACTTAATGTTATTCAGGATGATCCCTCAAGGGGCCATTATTATACTGATTCACTTCAAAAAAAAGAAAAAAACTACAAGACTATGTATTAAAAAGACTCACCAAATATCTGAATTTAATGAGACACCCGAGCCTGTTTGTTTTTCACAGGTTGCAATGGTTCTGTGGATAATTAAGGAAACTTTCTTGAGAAATACATAACAAATTTGCAAGTGCAATCCAATTAAATTCTAATTTCAATGTAATCGTTTTAATGAAGCAAAATCTTCTCAGATAGGGGGTGCTTTTAGGTAGGAGGAATGATATTTGTTAAGCCTATAAAATATGTACCCCATGTTGAGAATCACTAAAGTAGGCGATTAGTTGATTGTTGGACAATTAGTTGAAACTTGTTTTCCTTCATTACTCTTAAAAACAAAACAGAGCTTTAAAAACTTTAAGGTTTAAAACCATCGTTGACCCTTGTGTTGTTCTGAACCTGACTGACTCTCTTCCTTTCTAAAATGACGGCGAGTAAATAATGACTAGAATTCTCTACAAAAATAATCCATAGAAAAGCCTGATATTGACCTCTCCTGACCTGCCCGGTAGTTTTTAAAGTCTTTCCAAGTGAACTATGTTTTGGTGCTTCTGTTTTTGCCAGATAATTCTTTTGATAAGGCAAGCATCATCCTTAATATTGCTCATTCTCAGGGTGTTCTGGGGAGTTTGTTTCAAAACACTACGAACCTGATATCATTGCCTGTGTAGACAGACAGTAATGACCCCATTAAGTTAAAAAATACTCAGGACCAGGGGACCTGAAGAAATCTGTTTTCCCGAGACTTTTGAGACTCCTTTGCTCTTTGTTACCTGGAAAAAAGCTAGTTTTCTTTTCTCAGACACATTGTAAAGACATAAGGTGAGAAATACTCAGTCTCTGGTCACCATTGATGAATTATAGGGCTGATTCATTTGATAAAGCACCAAATACAGCGATCAGATCACCTGTACCGCTTTCACAAGCCTTATGTGTAAAATAGAAACATTTCATTGATCCGTCATCCCAAGGCTAGATCGTTCTTGGATTTATTTCCTCATCATGACCAAAACAGAAAGTCCATAAAGTTGGAGGTATATGCAAAACCTCCCCGAGTCTCCATACCTCTTTGTAGTCCTGTTCGGGGCATTCATTACCCTTTGACATTTCACTTTATCTTTTCCCAGAGCTTCCCAAGAGCGATGAATATTAAACATGCTGCCTGTTTGTAAAGCAGCTTCTGGCTTCGCCCGCCGGCAGAATGTAGAGCTGTTTGTGAAGCTTCCCTCTCCTGTGAATAGGAGGATATTCGAATCCTGCAGTTGCTTGAATAAGAGATGCAGAAATTTGTACCTCAGAGATATAATAAAGTACGAGGATCATATCTCGCTCTTCGACATAAAGTGGGCTCCAGTAAAAATGGATGTGGTAAACAGGCAACGTGAGAGCAGAGTCTACTTTATGGTCAAGAACTATCATCTTCTACCTTCAAATTCCTATACCCATGAGACTGAATTTATTAGCATCACTGTTGTTCATCTTGATTTTATTATTTTTTTAATTAAACTGACGTCGACACATGTCATGGCTTGCCCAGGGCCTCTGGCTCAGAGGCAATACGAACAAAACTGCAATTGAATTTGAATTAGCACTGGCCGATCTTAATATTAGCAGTGGCTTATTGCCGGGGGGTGTCAGCTCAAATAATTAACATGCACAAATAGCAGTAAGTCTTGCTGTAACGTACTGTGTGCAACCGAGCAAGTCTTTGAAAGCTTAAGAAAAACATCTCCTTCCTTTGGAGCAGGGAGCTGTGTATTTGTAGCAAACAAAAAAAGAAACAAGCAAGCAGACAAATAAATAAATGGAGTAAGAGCATAAATAACATAATAAGCATGCCTCGAAACACTTTTACAGCCATTTATTTTTCAGGTTAATCTCGTTCCGTGTTCCTCTGGCCTCTTGAGCCCCACACATCAAATCTTCTCGCATCTTTTGATGCATCTGGTCCTCCCGTGGAAGCTTTTATCGCGGCGCGGCTTGCATAAGTAAGTGACCCTCTTTGAATGAATTTTGAGACTGTCCTAGTTTGTTCTGCTCGAGGAGGCTCTTCATCTTCTCATTTACATGTGATGAAAGCGTGCACCACTTACTCTGACTCGTCCTACATCATCTGTCCATTAATTCCTCCTTTTTTTAATGTAAAAAAATTCTTTGAATGTTTTGGCAAAACACGGCCACTTCTATGTGGAAAACGGAGAAGTTTAGAACACTTTAATAAAAGCTAGTCAGTTGTTGTTGGGAGTTAATGATGTTTGAGCCTCTACTATGTGTGGCCTTTTTAAAACTTGAAAGGACCAAAACTTGTACTGTAATGAACTTGATGATGGATGGATGCACTTTTTTGTATTTCATAATCTCATCCCTTATTTACCGCCATTTTAAAGCTTGGAAGAGCCAGGACTTTTATTAATATGTATTTATCTGAAAGTTAAAAGTCAAACACCTAGGATGGCTTGAGGGTGAATACATTTTGGGGTAATTTGAAGTTTTGGTTGAGCTATCCTTTAATGTGGGCTAAAAAGCACTCTAAAGTTAACTGGATTTCATATAAATTTAAAGCATCAAACATTTTCATTTTAATTAAAGTGTCTGAAATAAAAGTTTGGTCCTAAGTAAGTTGTATTAATAATTAATTAACATTTTTAAATGCATGCTAACGCTTACTTTTCACAATAGTAGGCTAAAGAAAACCTTCTAGAGCGTCTGTCTTTGAGAATGATAGCTAAATGTTGCATGCGTGTCCAAAACCTAAAGGAGAAAAACACTGAAAGGCACAAAAGGTCATATTTCCGATTACAGAGACCACCTCACATTACTTCACCCAGGCAAAAAGAACACCTTAGTTTTATGGGATCTGCTTCTTAATTCGCAGCGAGTGAAGCAGTTATGGGGTCATAGTCGGCCGCCCACGAAATTAGTCCCGTGATTTGCCCCCCTTTAAGGGCTGTTTCATTAGTCACAGGTGACAGAGAGCTCCACTAATTACAATGAACATGAAGCTCGTCTCACTTTGATCCTCACCGCTCTGAAAAATCTGCTTAAAAGAGAATATTTCAACGCTGAACTTTTGTCGTGTTAAAAGTGTAAATCAAAGACTTTATCAGCTCAATGCTAACGTCAGCTGTCTTTTGCTTATGTGATGTGGCTTCTCAGGATTGGTATCAGAAAATGGGCTGTAATGGATTCACCTAGGAATGCAAATGAGAGTTTAAGCCATAGTAACAGTATTTTATTTTCAAGAATTATATTCATTGCATGCATTATTCTAAATAACAATGAAAAAGCTGTTGTTGATATTTGTTGTTAATTAGAATGTTTCCTGTTTGATTTATTTATAATAATGATTGTCTTTTTTTTTTACACATTTGCAGAAGACACCCACTAAAATGTCATTCATTGTAGCAGTAGTTGTCAGACATATTTAGTATGAAATTCAATAGCTGACAATAAAGGACTCTATTTAAAGATCACTGTGCTGCTCTCAAAACCAATTGTAATTTTAATCTTCAACGATCTTTGCCAGTTTTAGCTTAGTTTTAGTTTAGTTGATCATTTTAAATATAATAACATTTAGTTTGATCACTTGTTAAATTTTATGTTGCTTCATTGTTATGTAAATATGCGTTGAGATGAACAATGATGGAACGTTACATATTTTGAGATTTCACATAAAAGCTATTTAAAACATTTATTTAAGCTATTCACTCGTATTTAAATATAAATGATAAGTCCGTTTTACACAGTGGCAGGCTGTGCATTTCCATCCTAGGCCTTTAGTGGCCTCCTGTATGAACTAATCCAACTCTTCTTAATACAATCATAATGATGCCATGGCTATAGAAACCATAAATATTACACAGAAATGCAACAGAGCATTGCATCACAGCAGGTACCTTATGTAACGTTAGCTAGAACGAAAGCTGGTAATAAAGCTAGAAACCTAGTTAATACAATTCAAGTTGGCCCAGCTGTGCAATTAACCACGTCATCTGTATCCGAGGCATTGACCTGACATGACACAAAAACAGTCCGCCCGATGTGCTAACAGCCATTTAGTAATTTAAAGTGCCCCTATTATGCCATTTTAAAGGTGGCTAAAATTGCTTTATGAGTCTCTTAAAACAAGTTTACATGTATGCAAGATCAAAAACACTTTTTCCAAAAACACGTTTAGATTTAATCTCAAAAATAGATTTAATTTTACCCCATTTCTAAATGATGACTCGTGTGAAGCAGTTCGAAGACTCGGTTTATCTAAACCCCTCCGTCCTGTGAGCCCTCACTGTGATTGGTCAGATGGCGCAGTCCTATATGATTGGTCTACCACTATAGTGCTCCACAGAGCTTGAACCAAAACTAACGTGGACAGTGCTTTTATAAGCGAATCGGGCACACCTCTACGTAGTGAACTTCAGCATTGTTTAATGCATAACACTGCAGCCATCGTTTATCATTACTTAGGCCGCATTTACACATAGCTGGGTATTTACAGAAATGAATATTTCCTCCTCTCCCTTTTCAATAATAACGTTGTGCACACAACATCGTTTTTAAAAAACCTGTCATTTATATCAACCCACGTAAATACGCCATTGAGCGCGATAATAACTATGCCAAACCTATGTAACGTTAAATTTTCTGGCACATAACCAAACCACAGGGAAATACCTGCGTCTTCCCTTCATGTAAACGGGACCTTAAACTAATGATGAGACAGACAGACAGTTAAGCTGCATCAATCACAATGTTTAGACTGCATTAGGCCCACAGCTGAACAACAGAACTACGCGAAGTTAGCCGGTTACCAAGACATGTGCAGGGTTGTTACACAACATAACGTACACAAATACGATCGCTAGAAAATACAATCATCAATTATTAATCTTACTTACAGGTAGAAGTTTAGAGGAGCAAGCAGGTCCAAATAAACTGGGCACTGATCCATCTGATCCATCCAAGACCAAGCGTTTGGTGAATATCGCATTGTACTTCAAGATTGGAAAAGCACTCATCAGTAAAATGAGGTGAACACAACAAGAGATTGTACTGCTAATGAATGTTAACCACTCTGTAGATTCACTTTGTAGATTCATCTTTCAGAAGGGCATAAAACAAATTAACTCTCACAGGATACAGCTTCTTCTTGACATGATGTTATCCACTTGGAGATTTTACTGTTTGGGGGCGGGGGCAAGCTGTTCCAGACATAGAAGGTGGGCGGACATTATGCAAATATGTTACTTTGTGACGTGTGGCCGTAACAGAGGAAGATTCAAATTGCTGACGACTCGTTTAGGCGAATGTGAGCTGACTCTTTTTTTGATTGACAATTACTTTATTAATCGTGCACTGTCGGCCTCACAGCTTTGCAGATAGTTTATGTTCACATACAGCTACATGACACACTGCATGAACGATCATGTTTGAAAAAGCATAATGGGGCACTTTACATGTTATTATAACTTACAGATAACATTGGTATAAAGCATTACATGTGTTTTAAATTTGACCTAACACTTAATCTAACTCTTACTGCTTTCCTTCTTAACGAGTCTCCCAGCCAGACTGCCCCCGCGCTCTGCAGGATGAAAATACTAGTGCAGCTTTACTGGGAAAAGGAGCAAGTAACATTAATAACTCAGAGACATTCTGAGATATTCTTACAGAAACTTAAAATTGGCATAATATCTTGCAGATAACATCAGAATACAACGCAAATATAAAGAATATAAAGCAAACAAAAAAAGTAATTTAATTAGTTTTTTTGTGGTCATTCAGTATTTAGATATCCAGAAGGCGAATATTATTTACAATCCACTAAAAATCTACAATAATACACTGTACACAGCATTTATTGTACGAACCTTGAGAAACAATAATAATACTGTGAAAAAAAGATATGATTTACAGTGATGCTGTTAACTGTAGCTTTGATTAGTACGTTCTCTGACCATCCAATCAAAGGACGAGAAAGGCTTGGGGCTTACCAACTCGAAATCCGATCGGTTGATCCAACGTTTTCACTGCCGTTAATGAAACCTACAGATGCCTGTGCTGTTGATTCTGAAGGCCTTCGGCAGCTTTCTGTGACCCTGGCAACACAATTGCTGAAATATGGTTGGATAAAATCTCTAATGTATACACTACTGGAACCAAGAGAAATGCTATGAAATGAAGGGAATAGACTTTTGGAGATCATTTAATAAACATTCAAGGAAAAATAAAGTAAAACTAAGTCAGTGTTTAGTCCAGCAGAGAAGGCTGAGCTGGCCCTGATGGCCCACCACTGATTTTACAGAATGCTGTATTGAAGTTAGATGACAAGGCTGATTTTACTTTGAAAAGATCTGATAGCTAAACTTGCGGAACCTCTTCTTCAGGGCGTAAAAGGAAAATAAAAGCTGAATCTTTTTCACAGAACCTTGCAACAGCAGAATGTTACACTGATGAGGGAAAAAGCTCCCTGTATTGTGCGTAATCACAGACATACTGTTTATGATCACAACAGCAATGTTTGTCAGGTGGATACGTTGTCAGCTGAGCAGATTGGCCTTAGCCAGAAAACAGCTGTATACATATTATGTATTCATGTATGCATCGGAAATGTGTGTGTGTGTGTGTGTGTGTAAATATATACAGACATCCCAAGTCTCCCGGAAGTTTTCGGAGTCTCCCGTATATTGATAGTGGCTCCCTGGTGCCCGCGAAGTGGATAGAATATCCCAGAATCTAGACCAAGATTTCGTCCGCATATGGCACCTTATAATGCACGCACACGACGGAGTGAACGAGAGAAATGACTTTTTGCAGTTTGGGATGTCTGTATATGTGTGTGTAAAATGATTTAATTTGATGTGGAACCTCTCTCGCTATGAATCAGAATAAAGTCAAATTGTGAATCATGATTAAAAACAGGAATGACATTTCAGTACCCAGCCTCATTAGCGAGTCACCTTTAAAAAAAGTTCATGATTCAGCATAATTCACATAAACATATGAAGCCCACATTTCTATTAGTGTTAGAAGTGGATAAAAACACAACTGAAATGTAGAATACATCTCCGCAATCAATTGTGTTGAACAGGTTGAAATACATGAATTGGTAACGCTAGATCAGGCGTCATTCAGTTCTGCTCTCCCAGTGTATTGTCTACTGCTGTACAAATGTTGTTCTTTAATGTCCAATAATGTCTGCCATAATCAATGTTCCAGATAAGCGGAAAACTTTTGCAAACCATGATATTGCCTCTTTGGCTTACCACAAGTTTGTTGTCCTGTTTTTAGAGTAGATGTGACATCAGTTCAATTTACCCTGACTGCTCGAGTCTCTCAGACGTGACGTTCTGCCACTGTGTGCCGTTCAATAACTCCATCATGAATTCGATAGAATCTGCCCCTTCATTTGCGCTAATGTTGGTCGAGGCTCATTAGCCAAGCTATGTTAACCTCTGCTGGCTGGCCTGACACGCACCGTGCACCCCGGCAACGACAGGCTTGTTAGACGATTCACATTAACATTCTTAGCAACAAACACAACCCACTCTGTGGAAAGAAAAAAAAAATGTTACACACTACCGCTCTTCTGTATCAACTCACAAACTGCGAGAAACATTCACAATGCAAGACCTTGATGGGTTGTGAGAATTCTCCACCCCCTCTTTAGAATTCAGCCTAATTGCATTGTAATGCGCCATAATAAATTATGCTGATGGTAATTACTGCACAGAGAGGAATGTCTCCATACTTTCAGAGTGGAAGTTTCTGTGTTGTTTAGATATTGTTCTTACAATTTGTTTTGGGATGAATACCAATTTTGTGCAAAGACCAATGGGGAGTAACTAATTACAAATAGCAACACTGCAAACATATTAACATTTTGCAGTAGCGCTGGCTGCATTTTCAAAACGGGAGTGCTTTTGCCAGAAATACCAGCAACAGCAAATTCAAAATGGGACGTTTGATTCATTTTAGTGAATCGTTCAATTTGAATCTTTTTCTTCAGAGACTCTGAATTATGAAAATAGTAACACACCAGACACACAAATGCATAGTGATGGCATCGTATCTCGTGACGGACAACTTGTTGTCCAGTGTGGTTCAGTTCACACAGACCAGGCTTTTTGAAAATGCTCTGAAGATTTAAAGTGATAGTTCATCCAAAAATGAAAACACAACGTTCATAAGATGTCCATACATTCAAACTAAACAACACTGGATCCTATTGACTTTCATTGTGTGGACAAAATGAAAATACTTTTCAAAATATCTTTTTTATGTTCTGCTTTAAGGTGATTCAGTTGGTCATACAGGTTTGGAATGACATGAGGGACAGCAAATAATGAAATATTTTTCATTTTGTGGTAAGCTACCCCTTTAAAAGAGTCCCTTGGTTGGGAAATATGCTTATCAAGTCAAGTCAAGTCACTTTTATTTATATAGCGCTTTTAACAATACAGATTGTAGCAAAGCACTGAACATTAT
>JAUMHG010000050.1:13406893-13420504 GCA_032359395.1 Enteromius anoplus
TATATACCACATATTTCTTTTCCCATACAGAACCCGAGTTCAGCTCAGTCTATTACAATATGACCAGCCTCCAGCTTCTCTTAAGAGAGCCTCGTGTCTGATCGAAGACAAACAAAAGTAACAGGAGAGCATAATGTTCCAGCTCATTTCGGAGTTTTCTAATTCTGCCGGGTGCTGTTTCTAGCGGGGGGAGGTAGAGCTGAGCGCCGTCTGCTAATGAAAATGCACTGAAGCAGGTTAAATGCACAGAGCAGGAGCCAAAGGCTGCTCTGATTGTATTGCAGGCAACGCCATGGCAGCGTGTCTGTCTCCCTGCTCATTTGCATCTGATGGACTTAATAGGAGTTTGTCTCCAGAATGCAGATGAATGCACAAACAAAGGGCTGGAATGGAACCGATTCCGCCCACCCCGCTGAGTCTTTCTGCCTCACTGTTTTTTGTTGTTTTTCTCCTCCTTCTTTTCCTGTTTCAAACGATGCGAGTTTGTCCACTCTCACAGCCACTCTCCATTATTAAAACCGTACGCTCCTTAGACAGAAATGATGAACGGAATTAGCTGTTATTGACTGCTTTGTGTGTGCGTTTGTGGCTAAAGTGGCGCAAGTTAATTACGTCTGGCCCTTAATTATGCACAGATGCAACATTGAGAACTGCACGCTACCCTGCAGCCTGTCCAGGTGTGAGTGTGTGCGTGCGCGTAATTCTGGAGCAGGAGGAAGGACTACCCCAATGTGTTTATGATTCTCTGCAGTTGCTACATAGATTCATTTTCTGCATGAGAGCACATGGGTAGGATGAGAACGTTTTACAAGAGTTTCCTAATGAACAGTGCCTGCGCCGCACCATGCACAGTGTGTCTAAACAATCTCGCTGGTACATTTGCGTTCTTTGTGCTGTTCTGAGTGCGTTGGTTTCTAATTTTTCAGAAGCAAGATTGCTTTGTCATTTTTCCCATTTGCTTGCTAAAAGGTTTGCATTTTTGGGAAACTTTTAGGAAGTTTTTGGTTCAGTCAGATTCGTCCATCTGATGAAGAAAACTGGAGGACTCGGAAGATATGTAGTTGCTCATTCATATCTCAGGAGGCTGAATAGAATAGAGTTTGCAGCTATGTTTCGTTCAAGCATCAACCTTGTTTCAGATGTTTCCCCCTAAATTGCTTAGGACAGTGTTTCTTAAACAACATGGGGTACCCTCAGGTGGTAAACAGCAAGACACTACTCCTTTTTTTTTTTGGAAAGAAATAAAGAGTGTTATGCAGCTTTAACCTAAATATGAAAAAATCCATGGTGAAAATACAGACATTTATGTCAGTTTCTATTTAAAATAAACATTTTTGAACTATTCATCAAAGAATCCTTAAACAAATCTATTTTCTTTGCATAAAAAATATTAAGCAACACAGATGTTTTCAACACTGATAATGACATTTCTGGAGCTGGACTGGATCAATGTAGTCCAGATGGCTGAAGGTCTGGAATTCATAGGCTGTTTAACCGTCTTGTCAAACAACCAATCACAGTTAGTTTCATTCAGCGTCATGTTTAGGGGTGTGGAAATGTCCCTACAACAAAATAACGGGATTCAACAAGTCATTCAGCATAGAAAATCCAGATGAGACGCTCGCGGTAAACATTTGTTTGAAGCAAATCTCTCCACTTTTTAACACCCACAAGCAATTCTGGAGAATCAAACACAATACTGAATCGGTCAGCTGCAATGCCAGCGTCTGTTGTTTCATGTTTGCCGATAAAATTCAACCAATCAGATGACAACTTCGACATTCCTGAAGGGTTTCCAGTTTAGTGTACCATATGCATCAGACGTTTAGCCAACGTTCCGTGGGCGTGGCGTCTGAGGCTGAGACTAGGATCAATGATACTCTACATATACCTTTGCATCACAGGAATAGATGTCATTTTATAATAATATATTTAGGTCAAAAAACATTTATATTAAATTGTGATAATATTTCAATTTTTACTGTATTTTTGATTAAATAAATTCAACCTTGGTAAGCGAAACTTCTTTCAAGTCATTTTTAATCAACTTAGTCGTTTTACTTTTTAAAAAAAAATATCTGCTTACTATTTTACTATACTTTAATGCATCGAGGCTTAATGACTTGATTTTGTCGTAATACCAATGAAGTCCCATTTCACATTACAGAATTTTAATGAGTTTCATGTTGATTTCAATGGCCATAGCACAATTCACATAATTTGGTCTACGGGGTTTGCGTTCTTACTGAAATTTCTTGAAATCGATTGCACACTAAAGCAGATCTGATCACAGTTTGAGTCATTTTTGAGACCTGTTTAAGGAGGCACTTGTGAAATTATCCTTTTCTCCAAGAAAAATTTGAATAAAAGGAGAGCATTTGTGCTCCATTGGATCTCACACTGCCTAGAAGAAACCATTCTAGAGATGTAAAAGGTTGTTATTTTTTCGTTTAAGATCTAAGATCTTTCGTTTAAGTATCTATATCCTCCAAGCCTTAAAACTTTAAGTTTTTCCCTCTCCAGGCTCCCCCATATAATCAAAACTTCATAAGTAAGAGTTTTTTATCTGTAGTACAGCTCTGCCCTGAGAAGCTTTGAGGGAACCAGGTGAGAAAGAGATATAAAAAGCTGCCCGAGATTTTCCTCCAAATTCCATTCTGGCTGCTCCTGGGTTTCAGCGGGCTTTGGAATTGTTTGTTTGGTCAAACCCAGTGCAGCACAAGATGATTATTCATTTTAATGTGGGTTGATTAAATATTTAGAACATTTAATTATAAATCCAGCTCTGTTATTGAAAGTGTCTCGATTTTAGCACAGTGTTTTTGAAGAGTCCTTCATTAGAGAGTCCTTTGAGCATGGCCGGGTTCATAGGGTCTCGTTCTGACGTGCAATCTGACGTTTGGGGCATCACCTTTCTAGTGCGTAGAGCATCCGGCAGTGATGAGCCTGACAGGGAAGGAGGGATTTATTAATGAGGCGCGGTGATGTGGGGACCGTGACCCATGCAAAGAAAACCTTCCACCCAGGACAGCGCCAGGAGAACTAACATGCCCTCCCCTCCACTGCCGCCGCCGTCAGCTGCCAACCAGCGGGAGTGTGATCATGTCACACTGACGGGTCGGTGACTGACAGTTGTGCCGCGGTCTCCCTGTTTCTCCATCTCCTCATTAAAACAGAAATGAGTGGGAGCAATCACTGTCACTCATGTGGCAAAGCTTCACGGGCATTAATAAACACTGAGAATGGTGGGGGAAAGAACCCCGCTGCAGTCCTCTGAGCTGTGGCTGGAGCGAGGAGAGGTTTTTGAACGTCGCTCTTCGCTATGTGGCGGCCACAGATGCTGATCGTGAGCGTGTGAATTGATGTGTTGGTGCGTGCATCCTGGAGATGTTACGCTTGCGGGACTGGATGTGTTTGCAGGGTGGCAGTGGAAGCCACACTGATCCGTTCAAGCCCACTGCAGGACGCGCACAACAGATGGGAATTGTCATTCGCTTTGCTCCGTGCAGAAGCGGTTCTCCTATGAGTTTTTTTTTTTATATATATATAAACATCAGGATGCTGTTCACAAAAGCAACATGTGCACCAGAACCCTGCTGTAGTGCGTATACAGAGTTGCGGAGTAGCCCAATACAGATATATAGACAAATCTTTATTGAAAAATAAATATATATATATTTTTCTATTTCATTTATCGTTGACTATTTAATTTCCAATATCGTCTCATACAAATATTTACAGTAAGATATTTAATGTTTTTTAAAGATGTTTCTTCTGCTCATCAAGGCTGGAATTATTAGATCAATAATCCAGAAAAAACTGTAGTATAGTGAAATATTATTTCAATTTTAAATAACTGTTTTCTGTGTGAATATATTTTAAAATGTAATTTATTCCTGTGATACAAAGCATCATTACTCCTTTCTTCAGTGTCACTTTCAGACCTTTCAGAAATCATTCTAATATGCTGATTTTTTATTATTAGTGTTGGAAACAGCTGAGCTGCTTAACAGTTTTTTTTAGGATTCTTTGATCATTAAAATATTAAAAGAGAAGCATTTTGTAATGCCAAGACAGCAGAGGGAGCTCCCACCTCTGCACTGAGTGTCACAGCCTCCTCTGCTTCCTCTATGGTGACTTCCTGTTTGGCGGCCATTTAAACGGGAGCCTGCCGAACAGGGAGGTGCTAAGTATTGTTTCGCTTTTGCGGACTCTGATAATAATGGATAATAATGTTCAAAACTACTGTTACAGTAGTTTAATGTAACACTACTGTTCAAAAGTTTGGGATCAGTACATTTTTATTCTTTCTTCTTTGAAAGAAATGAATACTTTTATTAACAAAGGATCTATTTAATGAACAATTTATTTTTGGTAAAACATTATATATATATATTTTTTTACTTTTTACTGTTTGCCAATAAATTTAGAGCGTCCAGAGTCTTCAAAGTGCATCGTTTGATCACCTTTTGTCTCATCTGCACAATAAGGACTCAGTCCACTGGGTTACTTTGCTCCCACGGAGCGCTGTCAGCGGGAAAAGCAGCAATGTGGATGGCATACAAATACTGACACACATAACTTGTGTAGTAATTAACCAGCGAGAAACACGCGGTGTACATACTCATCTTTCTTCCTGCTGGATGCCTCTCGTAGACGCAGGTCACTATCAGAAGGGGTAAACAGGGGTTGCGGTGGGTCCGCCAATGAAGCATTGTGGGAAATCATGTTAGCATTGCCTCCCCCCTTCCAATGGATCAGCCTCGCAGTGGATGCATGCTAATTAGAATTCTAGATTCAATTAAATAGCTCGGTTGATAAGCCATGGACAAGTGCCACATGCTGGGGAAACGTGCTCTCTTGCGCTCTCACTCTTTCTCCCTGCTCCTCTGTTATTATGTCCCAGTCTGGATCTTTTAACAGAATTTTAAGAGACCGCTGCCCGTTGAGAGCACGGATCTGTCTCCTGTTCTGCATGTAAGGAAGGAAATGAGAATATGATAATTGTCTTCGTTTTAAGTGCTTTGGTCCACAGGGGCTGCGTGCGCTGGATAAATGAAGCTGTAAAAGGGAAATTGTGGGATAATCAGAACTTCTCTTTGGTTCTAGTTCATCAGCGAACACATCCTGAAGTTTGCCTGTACATTCAGGCTTGAAAAAAAATAATGAACTTGCTCAGAAATGCAGAGAATTGAAACTTTCTGAAAGCACAGCTCTGAACGACAGACTGTTTTTAAACATATGGGTGATTACTTTTTATTTTTTAGGCAAGACACTGCAGGCTAATACACTGCTTTTTTAATGCATTGGTCAATTCTTTGGTCATTTATTTGGATTTTCTAAGAGGTTGTTTTAGACTATTGGAAAGAAAACATCCCAAATACTTTTTAAGCAATAGTTAAAATAGAAGTTGCTTCAGATTTAAATAAAGGTCCTTAATCTATTATATTGCTTTTTGCATTGGAAAACCCCCCCTGCAAACTGGATAGAAGATTTCAGCGAAGTGTCATTTCTGAGTTAACTTCAATTTATTATTATTTTTTAAATAAACTGTCTATTTAAATCTCCACCTTCTAACATCTCCACTTACACCAAACACTGCAGTTTTAGTCTATTTTCAAAAGCTTTTTCATATAACATTTGCTAGATTTTCTACAACATTCTATTTCTATCTTTTTATAGCTGTTTTTTTTCTTTCTTTCTTTCATTTGTGGAGTGCTAAGAGATGCTTGTAAATTGCCTCTGTAAAAACTGACTTTATCCACTGTTTAGACTTCTGTTCTTAAAATCTAATTATGGTTAATTATATAATGCCTCTTTTACATATTTAAACATAACATTTCGGTAAACTTGTACTACACAAATATTTGTGTAAACATCTTTTGCAAATGTAATCAATCAACTGGGGAAGCTTGTAGATATCTGTTAGTAACTTTTTTACCCTATTCGCCTATCCTTAATGAGGCATTTGATTTCATTTTACTGTGGGTTTTGTGTGTCAGAAACCGCAAACTGATTCACTGTGCAGCTACCTGGTACCCGTGTGTCGCTTTCTCTGGTAAATAGGCACTTTGGATCATTCCTAAGCGAAGGTGTTGTCAGTTTGAGCGTATTGAACTCTCTCCATGCGAAAATCGCTTACCATAATATTTGAATCTCAAATGCACATTCAATCTGATGCAACCAGAATCTCTTGTTTCAGCAGTGAAGCCGGCCACCGGTCAACGGCCAGGGTCTTTGGTCTTTCAGAAGGCGCTGGGGGTGGAAGGAGGCAAGTCTTTAGCTTGGGCTGACAGCAATCTGTTAATTAAACATCCTAATGGCTGTAATTGCAACCATTCATGGACCCAGCTGCTGTTGTAATGCTAGCTTTGCCATGGCTGCCAGGATTCAGCTGTCTGGGAGGTGAGAGCTCTTGACTGCTTGGCAGGCGGGGGGTCCGCGTTTGACTCTGCTGCAGGCTGATAGCAGCTGCTTTGAGCTGGTCACCTATCTGCCTACATTCACCTTCACCTCCGCAGCATGGAGAGCAAAAGGGAGCAGTCTTCTAGAGCCAACGTTTGCGTGTATTTGAACGTGTGAATTGGCGCTTTCCAAGCAGCCAACAATGCCGAAGCAGGTGCACCCAAACAAAAAGCACAACACAAACATTGGCAGGTTGGTCGTTTTTTCCCCCATCTTCAATAATAGCGCTGGATTCATCCCCAGTCCAAATGTCCTGCTGGCAGCAACAGGATGCTAATTAGGATTTTGGCACTGTTGACCCAAAATGGATGTGTTGGATCCAACCTAATCCCCTTCACAGTTCAAGCTGACCTTAAAATCCTGCATATATCAAATGATTTCCAGGGTTTTTCGGACTGATAAGACTTTCTGAGTGGCATCCAAAACCTCAGCGAGAACGGACTTGTATCCATGTCGACATTTAAGTGCAATTGAAGTATAATTATGTTAAATTAATCATATTAAAACGAAAGATATATATATATATTAGTGCTGTTAAATGAATGTGCATACCGTTTTTGTTTATTAAATATATTTTAAACTTTACATATGTATGTGTGTGTTTATTAATACATAAACAACATATTTGTTTTAAATATATTTTAGAAATATTATAATATATTTTAAACATATATCTCCAGTCAACAGTAAGATTTTTAAAAAATTTGATCTAAAATTACGTGTTGTGAAATATTTTTACTATTAAAATAACTGCTTTCTATTTGAATAAATTTAAAAATATAATTTGTTCTTATGATCAAAACTATTTTTGAATATGTATATCTGGGCTAGCTGAAGGAACCCAACTCAATGTTCTTTATCGAATCTGAAGCCCAAGCACACGTGTTGGTTTGCCAGATGGATTTTCGTGGATGAAGTGTAGTGTGGGGGCGTAATTGGATGTTGTTTAAGGAAAGTGGTGACAGTAGAAATGAAGGAAGGAGTGAAACTGAAAAATATTCATGTCGCCTTACGGATCATGCCGGGTTGCTTACGGAACAGCCAGCTATCGCATCTTGGTTTCAGTATTTACTTTCCTACTTTATGGGTTTCTTTTATGCAAAGCAACTTGTTCATGTTAAGCTATTGACAGCATTTAATGCGTGCTTGCGCGTGCCAACTCATGTCAAGGTTATATAAAGCCAAAGAGTTGTGTAGCTTTTGTACAAAGGATCATTTATGTCCACTAAAAAGCCAATATAGGCTGTCATTTATTTTAAAGTGCTTTTGTTACTTGATCTGAACTAGCTAATTAACTTTTTTGTCTTGTCACTTTTGATGCAGATGAACTTGCCTTTTGTTTAATTTATACTACTTCAACTCAACTTTAAATGTTTTTTTATGGTCTTCACCATCGTGGAACTTGAACCTAGATTTATCACAGATCAGATGTATGACTGTACTGCATGTTGCTTTAGACAGGATTCATGGTTGTGCACATATTTTAAAAAGCATAAATTACACTTATAATGATATTTCTAAGAGTAAGAAAAAATTATTTTATTATTTATTTCATTAATATACTAGCTTAAGCAGTATACAAACTGCATGTTTTAGATTTTAACTTTCCCCATAGACCTCCACTGTAAGTGCATACCAGCCTGGTCTCATAAAAATATGTACTCCTGTGAACATTTTGTGCAAAACCGTTTTTGTGTGCCTTACTGCAGGTTTTGCTGCAGTTTCCACTGACTGGCGCTAAAACACAGGTTCAATACGTGAGCCCTGGCACACGGTTATAACATGTTCCGAATTGAAATATCCAGTGACCGTTGCGAAGTGACTGTTGCGAAATATGCCCTACACCAAATCCAACCCTAAACCTACCCGATAGTGTAAACAAATGCAAAACTGATATAAAACACATTTGTTGATGCAACCATGTAAATTATGCAGATTTGAACTTTTTTTTAGAACCGTAGTTACACAGGAATTAAACCGGAGCTCCTTGCCTCTTAACCACGTTTCCCTACTCTGTGAGCAACCGAAAATCTACCGTCTATGAAAACTTTGTGTGATGCTAAAATTCAAAAGCATCAGTTTTCAAATATCCTAGCATATTAATATTGTTTTGAAGTAATAACATGATGTTCATTACTTTTGGAAACTGCACTATTATGTACCTGTTAGTACATATTGTGTGTCCCGCTAAAAAGTGCATCAAGATACGTTATGCCATGAAACCAATTCTGCCAATTTTTTTATTTGTCATTAATTATCATCTGAGCTTCACAAACTGAACCCAAACCTACCTTTAGAGACCTATCATGCTCACAATATGATATGCACCATTGTATTAAAGCCTGTTCTTCATACCTCTTCACCGCTTGATTCATATGGATTTATTTTATGATGCCTTTATGAACTTTTTGGATCTTCTAAGTTTTGGTTGCTGTGACTTTCAATGAAGGGACAAAGACTTATCAGGTTTCGTTACCTATATCTGTAAATCTGAAATCACATGAGAGTGAGTGAATGGTGACAAAACACATTTTCGAGTGAACCGTCCCTTTTACCCCTCAGCTACATCACCCTTCTGCTCACTGAATTAGGCAGAACCTACGAAGCCAAGATCAGATGCAGAACACAAGCACATGTATTTACAAGTCAATTATTCTTTATTTACTAGATCCTGAAGATCCTGAAGATTAAACACGTATTGTGCGCACACCTCTTCTGCCCTCAGCGAATGCTCCATTTAGTTTTCTCTCTTCCATGCTCATGCCACAGGGACGGTTCAATACAAATTTGTAAGGTACGTGGCAGGCAACAATTGCACAGACTTTAATAGCTGAATAATCACAGGCAGAGCTCAGAGATAAAGAGGTGAAGGCTTCCTTGATTCGCCTGCTCATTTCACTCTGGAGGACCAATGAAGAGGCCCATTACCTGTTCATCAAAACTCATTTGAGCCGCCAGAACCAAGGTCGTGTTTACTGAGTTTTTTTTAAACCCAAGATCCTGTTTTACACTCAAGTGCATTAATGGATAATATTATACACTCGGTTTGTTTGAACGTGCGGTAGTAGTTTGGTATCACCGTGACATGCGTAGCATGTTTTTCATGACCCAAATCGAATGAAAATGCTAATTGCTTAGTTCGCATTTTGCACAAAGAAAACTTTTCTGATGAAAACTTCACACATCTGCATAATTTCACAAGAACAAGCTCCGTAACAAGATCAACTTTCAGCTGATTCGTACGAGACCCCCCGAAATAACATAAACGAATAATTATGTGTTTAAAGACTCCACAGCCAGAGCAATATTACACTGCAGAGCAATCATTATGCAAATTTGAGATAATAAAATTAAAGGCGTATTGAATTTCTTGTCATGGGTGCGAGAGCACGTCCCTGTATCAAACTCTCCCGCCCATAACAACAGGCCGTCATATAACCTTCAGCTTGGCGTCAATAAGTAATTTCTCCAGGCCGAGGCGGTGTGTGTGTGAGGTAATTAGGGTGTGTGTTTGTGTGTATGTGTGCGTGTTGGGTCATTAAGGTGTTTGTGTGTGCGATGCGATTGTGGTTGAGAGTTGCCGCTGCTCTATGATAATGGGGAAAGGGGGCGAGTGTGCAAACTCAGCGGCCTGGCAGGTGTGCAGCTGCTCTGATGAAGCTGTCAGACGTTACAGAGCTGCTGGGGGGTTTCCGTCACTCTCTGGGGAGGAGGAGGTGGAGAAGGCGGGGCAGACGATGCTGACAGCAGGCCAGAGAGACACACACTTGTTATTGATGCCGAGGCCGACTGTTGTCTACACAAAGCTCCACTCTGCTCGTCCGCAACACACCTGAGGTTTGTGCTGAAAAATGGAAGAGCACTCAGGAAGCTTTCAGGCGAAAGCCTTTTTTACCTTCTTGTATATGTATGCATGTTAGTGAACCAAAGATGGCTCTCTCAAGGTTAAGGTCACTCTTTGTTAGAAAAGCTCTCAACAGTGCATTTGCTTAGATTAATGCTATAATTGATGGAACATTTTTGCCATTAATTTATTTAATTTGCTATTATGTTTTTATATACAATTAGAATGTTTCTTGCACTAGAGATAATCATCTTTTAGAACATGTGACCCTGGTGACTGAAGAGCACTTCTATTCTATTCCAGTATTTAGAACAATTACAAAATTCCTTCACAACACATGCTCATGTTTGTTACTGGCATTTCAGTCAATTGAATGTTCATATATTGCCAAAATGTTCTCCAAACACATTGTTTTCCTACAATAACTTTATAATTAAGAGAATATTAAAACAAATGCAACCTATTGGTCTTGATGTATTGGAAGAACAGCTGAATCAGCTCTAAGATGAAGAGGTCAAGCTATTTATGACTTCTTTGCTCATTCTTACTCTTGATGAAAGTGAAGAGGCCCATTACAGTACCTGTTCATTCAAACTCAGTTGATCCTTTTTCTAGTATCTGGTCAAAACAACATGGCTTCATTAGGTTCAAGTTCAAAATACTTGAGCAGTGGTGCACTGGGAGAGACATGCTGGGAACCTTTTTCTGAAGTGTAAAACTTGTTTATGGAAAAACATTGTAATTCTACCTTTATTGTAAGTCTATTTAGGATTGTCAATGTAATCACTGATATTCGGTCGCCGTGATTTTGCCCAGTAAGACATGATCCTGGATCAACAGTACTGTCCAAAAATATAAACTTATCCCAATCCTTACCCTTAAACCTACCCCTACCCAAAATGTATGCCTAAAATCAGTGGGAAATGATAGCTGATTAGCAAGGGTGTAGAAACACCTAACCATGATTATAAGCCTAAAACAGATATTTCCAGAAGTTTTTTTCCTCAATTCTCATCGGTTGATTGGAATGTTGTTCCAGGATCGCATCCTAATGTTATCCCATATCCACAGCATCATAGATCTACCCAGTTTTTTTTTTTTACATTTGCTTAAAGGGGTTGAGGTCTGGGCTGGATGATCATCCACTATCTCAGTAGATGAGTCTTTGCTGTTCATTATTCATTGTTGTTCTTAAATGGTCTGATTAAATTTGAGAGGAACCTTTTTGTGCAGTTTACATAGAACGGCAAACTCTTTCAACTCAAAACAGGAAAGAAAATTGAATGCGTCTCAATGATATGCTTTGTTTAAAAGGACCATACATAGCATGCACTCATCAGCTTTGTAAAGACCACGAGAAACCAAAGCAAAAGAGAGAACAGCTTTGATTATCTCTGAACTTACTAACTACATCCTATAAATGACAGATAAAAGCTTTACTCTTGCTCAGAGCAGATCTTTGTGGAAAGGAAGTCAGAAATTAGAAAGCCAGAGAGCCCTGTGATTGCAATATCAACTCACTTCTGAGAGTCCTTCAGTTATTCAGCCCATTAGACATCTGAACTACTTCCTGGCTGGTCATTGGCTGAAATGCTCAACGACTTTCAGTACCGCAGGATGAAAACCTGTGTGCACAGCAAAATTACTTTAACCATTTGGATTCATTGTTACTATGGAGACCGTTCTGTATTTTGCCCATTGTTGTAAATATTGTGCTTGATTTGTTTTAAGAAAAACGTACCATTGTCTTCATCACAGCATGACAAGGCACGATGACACACACGGCACTCAGGGAGATCATGTTCTATGTCTGCTTTTAGCCCGTATAGGACATTCTAGGAGACTGAAAGCGAATACTTTGTTTTGACGGACAGGAAGTGAGCATGTGAGAGCTGCCTAGAAAGATGTGACATTGTTGGACAGACCATCCTGTGACCAATGTATCTTGTGTTTCATGCGCTGAGCACATCATTTTTGTGCACTTGGTTCGATATTTAGCAAATCCATTAATAATTGATTGAAAACATTTATTTTAAATTGTAATAATGCATAATAATATCATACAAATATATTTTTTTATAAAATAAATGTAGTCTTCTTTCAAAAACCTTTAAAAAAATCTGTCCAAACCTAAACTTATGAACAGGTAGCGCATATGATTGCGTGTGCAAAGTTAAAACTTTGTATGAAGTATAAATCTGTGCCAGATATCACCTGAATAGTACGAAAACACCTCCCTAGGAAGTTAAAACTTTGATTCTTCTTTCACTCTTGTACATGACATGCCATAATATACCATTACAGACCATTTTTCCTAGCAGAGTTACATACGCTTTTAAAGAAAACTCTGAGATTCTTGTTAGAACTTCAAACGGGGTTGTTTGTTTAAACTAGGAGGCTTGAAGAATTTAGAGAAACATTCCACTGCGCTTTATTCACAGAAGTTACCCCGCATTTCACTTTAATGCCGCAGATTCATGAACAAACTGTCATGCCGTTCCTCTGATGGTACAGAGAAAGTCTCAGACGCAGCCGTGCGGAAGTTTCATCTAATTGTCTACTCATAAAATAGCTGATCTAACGTCTCCGTTTGAATCTGGGCCATGGAGTACATTTTTAGCCAAACCTTTTCCATCTCTATTTTAAAGACATCCTTTTAGGATCTGACTTGTTCACTGTGTGTTTAAGTTGGCAACAACATGAGATACAAAAATATACCACAATCTTTTATAGGTATGCCATTGAATGGGACAATTGTTGGCCACCGTCCAGCCAGTCTATTAGTTAGGTCGACTAGTTTATTTTGGCTTTAAGGGTGATGTATTAACATCTTGGCGAGGATAAAGTGTTGTTCTGTTTGACTGTCAGCATGCAAAGCTCTCTCTCTCTCTGAGAAGTTGTGTCTGTAATTTCATCAACTGCTGCTACAGCCATCACAGCAGCGCTTGTGTAACAAATTCACCACCTTCAACAGTAAATCAAACAATTACTGTCAGCTGTCCAAAGGGCTTTATTGAGGGAATTCATACCCCATAGGTCTTCGTTTTTTAATGCCGTTATTTATTTAAAAATATATTTATCTTTATTTAAAAAAATATATATGTATAAACATTTTTTGTTTAATATGTGTGTGTATTTATGTATATATTACATATATTTATATATAATATAAAATATTCAAGTTATCATTATTTACATTTTTATATGCTTTTATTTTAGATATGATTAATCTTTTGACAGCAGTAATATATATGTACTCACATATACATAGATACATACATAGACAGACATATATATATATA